>VZTT01012886.1:0-32797 GCA_013400855.1 Buphagus erythrorhynchus | reverse complement strand
CCAGAGATTGTACCAGAACACAGCTGTTCCCTGGGGAGGGCAGGGGACACTCAACCCTTTGCTCTCTACAACACACACTCTCACACCAGTCAAAGGTAGGTGTATTGGTGTTTCAGATTCTCCTTTTAAACTGAAGGCTCTTTTCCACATTCTATCATTCTTTCCTTAGGAATATGTCTCCTTTGACATATGTCTATGTACCTGGCTCTTAATTTTTTTTTAAATCCTAAGCCAGTTTCATTCAACTCTGACCAGTTTAAAAAAGCCAAGATTATTTACTAAAGCTGAGCAGCAAGCCAGCAAAGGCAAACCTTGCTTGAAGGAAAGAACTGACAGGAGAATTTCCTCCAGATGCCTCAAGACTAAATCAACTCACAGATTTGAGTCTTTTCAAGATGTGTTTTAGAGTATTTAAATGTTTTGCATTTGCATCCACACATGGAATATCAGAGCCCTTGGACTCACCAGCACAGCTCCAGTTGCTGCACTTAAGGAAAATCATAGCACTGTTATGACAGCACAGAGGTGCTTACAATTATTTTAAAGGTTCATTTTAAAGCTCTGTTTGGTGCCTGTTCTGTTTGAGTAGGTGGGGAGGAGTGGTTTTGTCTGCTGCATCAATCCTGCTCACCTTTCTTGGCCAAACACTGGCTCCCACTTCAGGGAAGACCGTGGCTCCCCCTGCTGACACATCACTCATCTGAACAGGTGGAAAAGGACAGGTGAGTTCAGGCTGATAAAAGCTCACTTTTTAGCAAAAGTGAAACTTAATTTTGACATACATCCCCTAAGAAGGTCAAACCCCCTCTGTTCCCAGTGCAGTTCCAGCCTTGTCCCTCCCACTCAAGTGTTAAAGCAGTGAACATGCTGTAAATACTGATGCAGATACAAAAATAAACAGGCAGGCAAATAATTTAAGCTAATGCTCAAATTTGGGGGGAAAATCCTCCTTAGGATACATGGAAGAACCACAAAGTCTGGGTAAGAAGCCCACCCACATGTATTACCCCAAAGTTAGTGGCTGCTTCACTTGCAAGTCCCTTCAGTAAAAAAGAATGAAATAAAAGCAGAATTAAATCCTTCCATGGTATAGAATGTGCAGCGACAGATGGCAGAAATGTATCACTTACATAAAACAACCAAGTAGCAATTCTGTTGCCTGTTCCCAATTCCTTAAAAGCATCTGGCTCATCTTTCTGTGAACAAAAGCAGGCAGATTCCATCAGCATTTCTTTTTGGTTGCTGAGAGCAGCTAATGACACACAGCTGCTGAGCCAGCAGCACACAACAGACTCATGCAAAGGAATTAATCCAACCCCTCGATTTGGAAGGAGGAGAGGAATGCAATAGGAGTGAATCTATTAATTTAAATAAACCAGGCACTTTGAAATTCTGTAGGAGAGGGAGGGAGGGCATTAAGCCCAGATTTCTAATGGGTAAGAACAACAGTGCTGTCTGAGGCTGAGTCTATAAATCCTCCTCACAGCAAACTGAATTATTTAATTACATTCATCCCCCTTGTCCCTGGCAGCAGCCAGGGCAGCTCTCAGTCCCAGGGTCAGCTGGGACACCTCCCTGCCACACTCCACTTTGGATTCCAGCTGGGAAGCAGTGAGGAAGCCTCAGTGACAAACCAGGCAACTGAGAGGTGTTCAGCACTCAGCTTACAAAAATGAACCTCATTTTGATGAGTTTTGATACCAACTTCTGTCACACCCATCCCCTGTGAGCAGAATTTGTGTGCACTGAAATTCCAGCAACTGCTACTCCAGGAAAAACCCCAGTGCTTCCAAACAAAACCTGTTAATTGCTTGCAATGCCTTGGAGCAGGTGCTTACAGAGCAGAGATCCTGATTCAGAGTTGGTGGCTGGCATTGGCAGGGTTAAGGTTAATCTGAAGGGGTTAAACCACACAGAATGATGCCCAGTAAATAACCAACTGAATTTCAGCAGTCTGCAATTTCAACTGGAATAAAACAGGTGGGGAATTTAAATCCAATTTAAAAATTAAGGACAGTGAGAGAATAATTTTTCCAGTTGTCTGCTGGCACTCAGCTTACAGGTAGTAACCTCCACAGGTTCAGCTGGTGGTTTAGAGGGCTTTCTCCATGGACATGGATTAGCAAAGTGGAAGAGCTAAAATTGAATACACATTGAAGAACAGAGAGTGTGCCCCAGCCCAGAGGCCCAGGCTTCACCAGGTCTAGCTCCTCTCCAGCTCTTTACTTGCCCGTGCAAAGTCAAAGTGGGGCTCATACTGTCCTCCCACTCCATAATTTGCCACCTGAAAAAGAGAAACACAGCGCTTGTGAAGAAGAAAGAGGTGAAGACAAAACAGGACTTACCCTTCCAAAATCAAAATGAGGCTCATACTGGCCTCCTACGCCGTAGTTGGCTACCTACAGTGGAAGGAGAAGCACAGGATCTAGTAAATCAGTCTTTATTGTATCCAGGCAAGAGTTTGACTGTCAGCTACAACCTTTGCAGAGATGAAGTGTAAACACCAAGTCCTAGGAAATGTCAAGCCTCTGTCAGCAACAGGAGCACATCTAAGATTGGCACTGCAGGATGCTCCAGGTAAGGAATCTGGTGCTTCCCAGGGCACAAAAGCATTTTTCTTCTACAGAAAATTTTTCAGCCTCTCTTCAAAACAGTGTCACAGTGCTTTTACATCATCCAATTTAAACCACTTTTTTACCTGAATTTGACTGTGTCAATAAAGTGGGTTCCCTGTCCTTCTTGCCAATTGGTTATTAAAAAAAAAAACAAACAAACAAACAAAAAAAAAACAAAACAACAACAACAACAACCAAACAAACAAACAAAAAAACAAACCACTCAATTTTGGACCAGATCCCTGGCCATTTTATCACCAGGAACCTTGAGAGAGTGGCAAGGAGCACAGCAGGTTTCAGAAGTACTTTGTGGGTGTCCTGCTTTCTAGGTACTTGTGTTCTGCTCACAGTCAGGGAAGCAGCTGCTCATTTAAAGGCCTCAAGCAAATAAACAAAAGCACTTCTAAATTACAGTTTACTCAAGTTACACATACAGCCAGTGTTTCCCACACAGCCCAGGGACACCAGACACACTGGTGGCCTTCCCTGAGCACCAGTCAGGCTAAACTTTTAACTGCCTGCAACAGCAGCAAAGTTTGACTCTGAGGCCATGAAACTCTGTTTATTTGTCTAAATAAAAGGGAATTACACATCTAGAGTTTCAGTTATCACTGTTTCCTTTCAGAAGAAGTCATTTCACACTGAACAGCTGCTCTGCAAAGACAACTTTTTTTCCCCCCTCTGTCAATAAATAAATAAATACAGTTTTTTGGCCACCCCACCTGAGCAAGCACAAGCCATCCACCATGCTGAAATGGTGACTGGCATCCAGCACCAAACCCATGCTGCTGCCACTCACCTGCAGCTCCTCTGCTGTGGAGACATCCAGCCCTGTCAGGTCCTGGATCCTGGTGTTGATGCGGGACACCACCGGGCTCTCGTACCCCGAGAGCCACGCGCTGGGGAGGGGACAGTTAGTGACACATGACAGCAACAGCCAGCACAGCAGCAACACTTGGAGCCACTTGGAATGGGAGATTGGCTTTGAGGACTTGTCAAGGATTTGGTAGCATGACCAGAAGTATTTCCAGGGTGTTACAAAACCCTGAATTTAATGAACACGTTTCCTAGAAGGACCAATCCCAGCAGTGGTTTAAGGGAGCTCTATAACCAAGGGCCTGACTTCCCACACTGGGCTGAAGGAAGTTGTTTTTTAAACCAGGCACACCCAGTTTTGCTCTTACCCCACTCCCAACAGCTCACTCAGCCCCTTGGGGTGATGCATTTTGAAGCAAGATTTGGGACAGGAACAGGTGAGTTACTGTGTTTGTCTGTGTAGCTGGAACTTGGCTCCCCTAAGTGTCACACACTTCCAGGCCAGCACTCTGGGAACCACCCTTTCTCATCACTTACCCCTGCAGTACTACTACTAAAAAAAAAAAATAATTCTGAAAACAATCAAATAATGCATTAAAATGAACAATTGCCATCAGAACTCCCTATTATAAAGCTGGTGTTTAGCACGTGCTTTGGGTACACAATGATTTTTAAGTGGGATAAAAACCCAACTACCCCCCAACTTTTTTTTTTTTTAAATGTGGAAGGTTAGCCCCAGTTCCAAAGGCATCTTTCAAAATGTTTGCCTCCTACTGTGTATTAGAGTTTTTCCACATCTGCTCCCTGTTGCTGCTTTACTCATCCCATGCCAGCCACTCCACCTTCATTTTACCCTGGCAGCCCACTGCACCAAGATGGGTGATAATATTGATTATTTGGGACTCCTTTCCCCTCCTTCTTTGGCAGGAAAATGGAGACAGNTTAGCCCCAGTTCCAAAGGCATCTTTCAAAATGTTTGCCTCCTACTGTGTATTAGAGTTTTTCCACATCTGCTCCCTGTTGCTGCTTTACTCATCCCATGCCAGCCACTCCACCTTCATTTTACCCTGGCAGCCCACTGCACCAAGATGGGTGATAATATTGATTATTTGGGACTCCTTTCCCCTCCTTCTTTGGCAGGAAAATGGAGACAGCTATTTCTACCTTTTTTTTTTTTCTGGCAGCTGACTCAGCTTTTGGGCTCAGCAGTGCTTCCTGCTGGACAGAAATCCCTGTGCCCAGAGCCCAGCTGGAAACTAAAATCAGCAGCATCCATGTATTTTTACTCAAATCAACCTTCACATCTATACTAAATTAAGTTTTTCTTTGATTTGTGTTTAAAAGAAACAGTAAATCCCCAAATACTTTGCCTGGGAGGAACAGTAGCATGACACATGACACAAGGCACTGACACAGGTTACAGAATCTCTACGAGCATTTTTTAAAATGACAATTGAACTATGAAATAAAAGAAAACTTTCTCAAGACAGACATGCACAAACCCATCCACTGCTGAACACTAGTTAGTACAAGGAGGTGTTACAACACAGCCTGCTTTGATTTCAGGTGGCAGAAGAACACTAAGACGTGGATATGAAGCATTGACCAAACAAAAATCCCCAAAAGCAGCCATGCTACACAGCCATGGTGACCAGGTAATGCTCACAAGCAGCCCTAACCTCACATTTAAGGCACAAGAAGAGCCCCAACACACCCAGCAGCTTCAGTGTAGTCTCTCCCTGCCTCTGTCCAGTCTGTTAATAAAGGAAAAAAAAAAAACCAAAGAAAACAACCCAAAGGAAGAAAAACCCAAGCATTCTTGCTCTTTTGGTTATTGAGAGTGGCAATGAATGCTTCACCAGGGAGAATACTGCAGCCTTTCAGGAAGGGGAGTACTGTATGTATTTAAAAACAAAAATTAACTGCCTCAACATACAAAGAAAGCCTATGAAAGGTGGAGGAACAGGGAATTGAAACTATATTCCTAGTGCCAGCCTGTCTGCTGGGTGCTGAGCAAAACCACAGGGAGGCCTGGAGAGCTGCAGCTACAGGGGAATTTAACCCTGGAGGTGTCATGAAAGCTACAGCCATGGCTTTGCCTGGCCACAGAATATTCCAGCTGCCCCACATTCCTCCCTCTGGTGCTGTCCCAGCTTGGTCCCTTGCTGATAAGTCTTTGCCTCACTCAAAACCATTTCTTCACACAAAGTTGCCTTTTTTTTTCCTGGCTGTTGTCTAACAAAAATAGAGAGACTCCCTCGACCAGTGGTGCAGGAGATGCAGCATTAACAGCCTTGAACATGCTCAGCAGTTTGTTTTCTTTTAATATTTACACACTTCCAGGTTCATTGCATTCTGTCCTATTTTTGACCAGCTGCCACCTCGAGTCCATGATGGGCCCTAACAAAAAAGGGAAAATTCCTGGGAAGCCACAGGCAGGGCAGTTCAAAGTACCACTGATTTAGTTACAGAGGATTTGGTATTTCCTTAATAACCACCACACAACTCCCCCAGTTCCCTGACCACACAAGTCTGGTGTTTTGCTGAGCCACTTGGCTTTGCAAAAAGACATCTCTGAACTGTTATAAAGATTTTATGCTTCCATTAGCATGCTGAATTCACACTATGGGGGCTTTTAACAACTTTTATATGTACTGGAATCAAGAAATGGCTCAGGGTTTGGAGGGACCTTCAAGCTCATCCCATTCTACCCTCTGCCATGGGCAGGGACACCTTCCACTAGACCAGGCTGCTGTAAGCCCCATCCAACCTGGCCTGGGACGCTGCCAGGGATCCAGGGGCAGCCACAAAATGTCCCATATTCCTCCCTCTTACAACTCTGCACAAGGCACCTTAGAGATTTTTAATGACACAATGCTTCTACATAGATATAATTTAAAGACTAAGCAGTACATTAGGGGAAAAACAGACAATTTTCTGGAGTTACTGAACACACAAGAGAGCATCCCCCCCCAAAATCTCATCTCCTCAGCTGCACTGGTCAGTCTAGGAGAAGACATTACATCTCAATATTACTTCTGTAAGTCACTGGCCACAAAACACTGGCATTTGTGTTTAAAAGCCTTCTAAGCCACACTTGGTGTGCAGAAAAATACCAGCAGAGACACAACAGGGAGTGAAGTGAGTAAAAGCCCAGCCTGGTATTTCTGAAGTGGAAACTTTTACCATGATGTGCTGCAAGCTCTTGCTGCCTGCTGGGAGGAGAGAGAAGAGGGAAAAGGCAGTTTTTATCTGTAAAAGCAGTGTGTGAGTGGGTGGGTTTATCCTGGAGCTGCACACACAGCTCCCTGGTGCTGGCAAGGTGCCCCCTGCACAGAGCTGCCACGTCCCACCGAGGGGAGAGCAGCTCTCTCAGAGACAGGAATGCTGTAATTGAGGAGGGCATGTGCTGGGAAGGAATGTTGGGAGGGGGAAAGCAGTCATCTAATAAAAAAAAAAAATGAAGTGAGCATTTTTTGGTTTTCAGGAGCAATGATTCATCCGGAATCCAAACCGGGTCGAGCAGCTCCAAGGGAAAGATGTTTCTGGCAGTGCAGGAGAGCAGCAGGAACAGCACAGGCCCTCTAAATCAGGTTTGTGGGGGTGGCTTCTGCCTCCTACTCCACATTTAGGTGTCAAGTTCTCTTGCAAAGTCCATACCCATCCTGCAAATCTGCACACAGAGGAAGGTAAAGGCAAGGGGAAGCAGGAGAAGGGCAGTCCCGCTCCACCCTTTCAAGGCTATTCCTACCCTCAAAAAATGGCCTTCCCTAACTTCTTGGATGTGTATCTACAATTTTAATTCCAGTTTCCAGTGAGATTCTGAATTTAAAAACTTAGCTCAGTAAAATGTGATTTAATTCTGAGAGTTCCTTGGGTACATTGGAAGGAAGTCTCACCATGCCACATTTTTAAGCACCAAACCTCATTAAGAATTTAAGGGTCTCATTCCCCAGGCTCTATCCGGTTTTTTTATTGGCCTTTAATGTTGGGTGCTGCCTTGTACTATTTTTTTCTGACTGTGACATCTACACTACCTCAGAGAATAACACTTCCTACTAATGAAAAATCACAACTCAAAATAAAGAGTTCTTTCACTAAGCCTCATCTATTTAAATAGGGACCAATTATGCATCCCAATTTCTATCAGTAATCTGATCACTTTCTCCAATTCCCATCATTAGCACATCAAGTTTGACACGAGGGGATGTTCAAATGGATGAAGGAGTTTCCTCAGTAAATACTCCAGAGCTGTCTGGCACAGAGGACAAACCCCACAAGTGAATAAATTAAACCCCAAAAAACACACTGAAAAATAACCAACATAGGTAAGACATGGACAGACTTGAACTTAAAAAATAAGAAATAAAAATTAAATGCAACACACATCCAATAGGAAGATGAATGTTTCTAAAGTCCCTCTGTGGGGGCAGTTTTAAGGAGCAAACAAATAAGAGCTTCCTAATTTCTAGAAAATTCCCACTATCTCTGTGTGCCAATGAGCACATAGTCCCACATGCTGCTAAGGTGTGAGGCATAAAAAAGTTTTCAACTTGCCACTAGAGTGGCCTTAAGGACCTTGGCTCCAGTGATTTTCCAGTTTCCCTGAGACTTATCATTCCTGAATCAATCACCTTCCTGTGATCCCAGATTTGGAAGCACTTTTACCTTTCTGAAGAAACTCACAGCTAACTAAAAGCCCTTCAGCTCCAGGCCATTCCAAGGTCAGAATTCCAAGCTGAGGGGTTTGTTCAAAGCAGCTGAAAGAACACTGGGTTTCCATTCGAGCACCAACTACATTCCACCATTCCCCCATGGAAATCCCTTAAAATCACCATCTAGCTTTAATGGGCAGCAATCACAGCAGCTCCTAGCTCTAAGCAGTGTGGACACTGAAGCTGAGGAGCAGAGGTGAGCCAGGGAGGTGCCCCCATTGCACTGGGTGCCAGCAGAGCCCCATGTTTAGTACGTTAGTCACAGCACACAAGCCATGCTCAGCCACAGAGGGCACTTCCACCTTGGAATGCCACCACTGACAACCAATCTCTACTTCAGCAGACCCCAGGCTTTGTTATGTGACAGCTCAGCTTGCTTTGAAAGAAAGGCTGAGGAATAAGGAAAGTTACTCAAAATCCTTGCCCACGTTCAGCGCAGCCCCTGTTCACACTTCCTCAGACAAGGAATCCTTTCCCCTTACCTCTTAGAGACTCTGTAATGTGCTGTGGTCAGTTTCCCAGTCTCAGGGTCATGAACAGTAGCACGGCTCAGCTACAAAAAGAGAAAGGACAAGGCTTACCCACCTTGCAGGCTGCTTTTTGGCCAAGCCCCAGGTGTTTGAAAGGGTTCCGATTGGTCCGGATGCGATGCTCGCATATTAGCAATGGTTGGAAGGGCAACACAAGCTGCAGCTGCCATGTCCAAATCACAACAAATTGGTTGGAATAATTTGGTTAGATTGTCCTTTCACTTTTTTCCTCCCTTTATTGTTTTTCCTTTTTTTTTTTTTTTTAATCAAGGTTTTCTACAAGTAATTTATGATGCTGAGTTTCCCAGACAATTCCTCCTCACCCAGAAGTTTTAACTCCTCCCAGAACTTTGGCTCAGTGCTGATGGCCTGTGCAGCCAACCTTTAATTACCACAGCTAAAACCAGGGGAGGGCAGGCAGGGGCAGGTGGTTTCTTTCAGATCCAGCCAATTTTGGGAAGCATTGGCTAAATTCAGCACTTGTAGTACTTAATGAACAAGCTGAAAAGAACCAGGAGCCCAGTGGAAGCGAGCCTGTGTTGTGCCAGGTTTGTGTCAGGCAGGAGGTAAAGGAGCCCAGCTGGGAGTGTGGGATTATCCTGGACAAGGAGATGTGTGTCTGTGTGCACAGCAAGGACCTGAAGCATTTCTTACACCTATTAAGGCACTTTGAGGTCTGCTACATTTTCCAAAGAAAGGGAGGACAATTCTTGATTGTGAGAAGAGCAAGGGGGAAGGAACATATAGCTTAAAAACAAAAACCAGATTTTACTGAAGGTTTTGTGGCATCTTGTATTTCTCACACTGACTGCACTTGAAAAAAAACAGACTTGAGAAGGCGACCAAAAAGGAAAGAACAAATCAAAACACGCCCCCAAGAACCTCCATCTGAGGGAAAAGACNCCAAGGCTCCCGTTATGGGGTTTGAAATGGTGGCTCGCCTCAGCTGTGAAGCGAACCATCAGAAGTTGCATTACAAGCACAATCTGCATGCCAGCAATCCGACCATTCAGAAGCCTGGGCTGAAGGGGACAATGCCACCGAGCTGCCACCACCCCGGCACCGCTGCCCTGCTCTGCCTGCCACCCAGGCTGCAGGGCCAGGGCAACCAGGGGCAGGCTCCAGCTTCACTAAAACAAAGGTTTGTTTCTTTAGGTTTTCCACGAGTCCTGTTTCCATGTCTGCAGCAACAACAGTTGTCTGAATAAAGCAAACTACAGCAGCCTGGATTTCTTTTGTAATGAAATGCCCTGGGAGCAGCACTGGTGTGGCATGTGGACAAGTGGTGCTTTGTTACACTGTCCTGCCCCTGGATGAGGAGTTTGACAGGTAGATTGAATCCAGGCAGCACCATAAGCCAAAGGTGAATAAACCATTCCTTTTCGGTCCTTCCTCTACCAAAAGCAGCACTGAGCTCTCACAAACTTCTGCTTCACCCATGGTCACATTTACACAGAGTGGCTCAAGGCTTTCCGTCCCCTCTGCTGGGCTCTTTACTCCATGCCTTCCCATCTATGTTAATATTCCAACTCAGAACCTCACACGTGCCCTTTAACTCACAGTTCATGTACTACCAGACACTCTCCACCACTCACAGCTGGAGAGGGCTGAAATGCAGAGCCCAGATTCTGCAAAAGCCACAATGTCATGCCAACTGCCCAAACAATCAGAAGCATTTCTCCACTGTCAAAACAAACTGAACAAGCCAAGGCCTCTCCATATCTACTGACAAGAAAAGATACTGGGAGCTCCCAGAATGCTGCCTCTCCTCTCCTCCCATGCAGACACATGAAAAAACAAGGCACAAACTACAATTCCAGTGAGACTCCAGAGCTGAATAATGAGGCTTCATCCTGCCAGCACAGCAGAAGGCTGGGCACAGAGCAGCCAGCACTGTCTCTTCCCAGAGGATGGCAGCATCTCAAGCAGCAGGAAGGAGGAGATGACCTTTAGGTCTCCAAGAACAAAATTCTTTTGCTGCTGAGCCATGCAAGGCCTCAGCCACAGGGAATATGGGAACAGTAACTGCATACAGATGCTCCTGCATTAAAGGTCTCCAAGTCTTAGCCATGAGCCGGGTGTTTGACAGGAAAACAACAACCTCAGCAAGTTCAGAGCTTGCAGTCACACATTTACAGTTTTTCTACTCTGTAAAAGAGTGGTCTGGTCACATTCCACGGGTGTGGAATGCATCATGCATGAGCAATGGAGCTCCAACAGCTCCAGACCAGCAATGGGGACTCTGATTTTCAGCCCTGCAGCAAAGCTGCCTGGCAGGGCAGCAGGAGGAGATGCCTCACAGGTACATGCAGGGAAAAGCTTATGCTTCCTGCTTACAGCTCAGAACATTACCTCAGAAACCTCAGAACAGAATTACAGAATCACTGAGGTTGGAGAAGACCTCAAAGATAATCAAATCCAACCTCTGATCCATCCCCACACCTTGCCACCCAGCCCAGAGCACTGAATGCCATGTCCAGTCATTCCTTGGACACCTCCAGAGATGGTGACCCTGCCCCTTCCCTGGGCAGGTCCTGCAAATGCCTGACCAACTCTTCAATGAAGAAGTTCCTCCCAATCTTCTACACCTCAGGCTTCAGGGAGCTGTAAGATCCCCTTCAGGCTCCCTGGTAGGCCAAGGACAGCCTCATTGCCCAGGTACAACCACAGCTGCTCTACCTTGCAGCAGGCCAAGCCAGCAGTTTCTCCTGCACTGAATGCTCTTATTCCCCTCATCTCCATCTGCTCAGCTCATTCTGGACAAAAAGCCATTTAGGCCAAAAGCAAAGGAAAAAAGCATGAAAATTACATTTCTACTAATTTAAGTCCTAGTTTAGAATTGATGGAAGAATAATTTAATTAACTATATCTTCAATGTGCATTTGTGGATGCAGAGCTGTACCAACTGGATACAGAAGGCAACTCCATCAGTTTACTGTTTGCCTTGGACACTCCTGTTTTCTCAGACAGTGGAGCTGCCCTGGATTATTCCTCACTGAGAAACAAGAACCTTTGCATCCAGTATCTCAAAGAGGGTTGATGAGCCACCATCATCAATAAGAAGGCAAAATCCACCAACTAAGTTCTGTCCTCTTAAAGCTATTTCATCTGCAGGCAGCTTCCAAGCCTGGGAGACAGAAGCCAGTCTTACACCAAAATAGAGAATACAACCATTCTTTCTCATCTATCCAATCAGGTGGCATTCCAGGACCAGAGGAATGGCTGCCTTTCCCTTCCAGACTTGAAAAGGATAAAAACAAAAGCAGAAAACCAAACACAAGTCAGGAATACTCCAGTACACTCTCGCTGCTATATGTTTGTTTTCTGTTGGAGAACGCTCTCCTCCTCATTTCAACCAGCTGAAATTGTGTCTGCTGGAAGAGCCTGACAGTCCTGCACTGCTGTGACCTGGCTTCAGTCATCACAGAGAATTCCCAGTTTTTCCCAGTCTCCATGGGGTGTCACCAAGAGCTGGAAAGTGAGGCAAGCAAGGTCTGAGCACACCCCTGTGCTCCAGAGGAGACAGCCAGGCACACTCACACCAAATCCACGTGGAATTTAGGATTCCCAAGGCAAGGAAGTGTAAAGCATTTACCCTGGGCTTTGCCAGCTCCTTCACAGTCTCGATCTCCTCGTCAGAGATGATGTCCAGGAAGCGAACGATGCGAGGCTTGTCCCACTCATCCTCCTGCTTGACGGGGCCCAGGATGTACCTGGGATTCCTGTTCCCATCATAGTAACGGCAGAAGAGCCTCTTCTGTCTCCGGGGAGTCTGCAAGGGAGGCACAGCAAGGGGGGGTCAGGGAACTCCCAGGGACATTGGTATCTCCAAGCACAGAACACAACAAACAATTTACCCTCCCCACCTGGTTATGTGAGAGGTTAAAGAGATGATTTCAGTTTGAGAAGTCAGTGCTGTCTGCACACAGATGTTGCTGTGCAACACTTCAGCAAGCATTGCTTTACACAACCCTACTAAGATTATTTTATGGCTAAAAAAAACCACCCCTCATTTAATTCTGTCTGTAACTCCGGACTTCCAGCATCCTTATTCAATTAATGACACTGATGGAGCATATCCAAGGCAGCCAGCAGTGCCTGAGGCAGCGTTACTTTCTGTCTACTGAACAGGCTGAAACAGGGAAGAAATCCAACACATGATCCTCAGCTCAGCACACTCATCCAGCTGCTCTAACAACTTCCTTGCTTGCACACCACACACAAATTCCTGACATTGTTTGGTTTCAAACATTTGAGAACAGTCTACTCCACTTTACCATTTTGAGCCCCTCCCCACGGCACAGCATTTCGTACTTCCTTCTCTCAGGCAGGTAATCCTTTTTCTTAACCTCAGTTTCCTTCTCCTGCTGCTCTTCTGAATCTGTGCTGGACTTGTTTGCTTCTTTTTCTTTAGCCATGATGTATTCAAAGTATTTCATGTTCCCGTTTGCTCTTTGATGTTCAGGATCTATGGACAGAGAAACAGACGGGTCACTGGCAGGTTTCCAGCCCCTGAGGAATCATCCAGAAGTGGTTATTCACAGAAAGCAAAAGCAAACAGACACACACAACTGCTTCTCCAACCCTCACTGCACACAGGGCTCCCACCACTGAGGAAAAGGGTTTGGCCACTCCAGCCCATCTCACTAGAGAGAGAGAGAGAGAGAGAGACAAAGGAATGGGACAGGGAGAGAGCTGGGACAGCACAACTGGCTGTAAACCTAAAAATTCCCTGGTGGGATTTAAGATTTCTAGTGACAAAGCTTTTTAACTTACAGAATTAGCTTCAGTTCTTTATTAAGCGGCTCTCAGTAGCTTTTGCTGTATTAGGATTAGTTCTGAGCTCCCTGGAGCATCCATTACACAGTCAGTCAGTGGAGTATTTACAAAAGAGTAAATGCTTTCATTTTTTCATGAAACAGACTCTTATCTCACTGTCCTGTATTCCATATCTCTTGTTTTTACAAGTGTTTCATCTTCAGCATGCTGAATTTGTATTTAAACCATGTGCAGAGATTTCAGTATCACCAATTTAGTTTCAATTTCATTAATTTTGGTTTTGCTTCTACCCAAGGGGAAGCAATCTCAACCCAGGAAAGCAAAATGTAAGGAGAGAACCAGATTTCAGACAGGTAAAGAGACAGAAGCCAACAGTGTTGGGAGGCAGAAAACCCACCAGTACAAAGGAGCAAAACCTCATCTAAAATATAAAAATGCACTTTGCAAATGCACATACAAGTCAGATCCCAGGCAAGCCTGCACTCCCCAGGACAGAGCCATGGAGAGCTGTGTCCCTGTGCCCCATACCCAGCTCCAGGAGGCGCCTGGTGAGAGCCATGGCCTTGCCCAGGTCCCCCTGCTGATAGACAGCATAGCTCAGGTAGTCCAGGATGTAAACTTTGTCTGCAGAGGACACTTCTCCCTCATCCAGCTGCTTCAGGGCTTGCTCCATCCACAGCTCTGTGTGGTAGTAGTCAGCCTCTGTGTAGGCAATCTTCCCCAGCTCAAAGCAATCTTCAGCTGTTAGGAAGGATTTGTGCTTCACACCTGGGTATTTAAAACAAAACAGAGTTTACACAGGGCTCCAGGCCAGTCCTCCAAGAAATATCTGAGTTATTTCTCATTCCTCACAGCAGGGTTTTACTTCTGTTCTCCCACAGCTCCCTTCTGCAGTAGCTGCTTGTTGAAGTCTCTAAAGCCTCTAAATCCTTGGCACACAAGGAACACTCAGATGCAGCTTTCCATTGCCAGAATACCAGCGAACAGCTAAATGTCTCAGCCACTAGTGAAAAATCAAATTAAATAAACCTTCCTTCCTCAAAACCCCAACCACTTCCAGCAGGAGCAAAAATAATCCAAATTTGAAGCCTCAGAACTCTTGTTTTCAAGGACATCACATTATCACTTTCAAAATTTTACTGAACCACGACTTGTTAGTGACAACTTGGTAGGGGAGGAAAAGGAAAACATCAGGGAGTAAATTCCCAGCTGCTTGGGATTTTTTTCATGTCAGTCATTTTTAGAAACATTTTAAGTGACCTCTGAAAGATTAAAGCACTAGTAGGCAAATTACAGATTCCTATTTTTGCTTCTGGAAATACAGGCCCTATGAAAAACCAAATCTAAGCTTGTAAAAGGGAAACAGGACCCACCACTGTTACACTTAAAACTACATCCCTGATTACATCATAATCCATTCTGAGTTTCTAGCAGCAGATCTGCAGTCCTCAAATAGGGCAGCTGTTCTGCTGCTCATTCCTGCTCCCTCACTGAACACCTTGTGCCCACCCTGAGATAGATGGGCAGCAACTGCAGCTTCCTGAGCCTGAATCTGCAAACTCTCAAAGGACACAAAGTTCTGGCAGTAGCTGAGATTCTGCACCAAAACAAATTCCCTGGGAGTGAAGAAAAGGAGCACAAACAAGTGACCACGTGGGAAGTTCCCCTCTGGAGCTCTCCAGAGTCCAAGCTATTCTCTTTTATCCTCCAGAACTTCCAGGTTCTGCCATTACACTTCATTGCACACAGTCTGGTCAGCTCATGGCTTCAAAAGCAGCACAACTGCACCTTGTATTTCTGTGCTGTTTGAAGAAAACTGCAATGAGCAGCTCATTGCATTAGGAGGAATCTGTAGGTCCTTGAGCAGGTCTTGAACCAAACCCAAAAGCAAGGTTATACATCATAACACATAAAGCCAATTACCCTTAATTTTATTAGGCATCTGACCACAATGAGCACTTGCAAAAACACAGATGGATTGTACAGAGCTGATTTTTTGCCAGCTGGCACAGGACTGTTTTTGAACAGAGGAAACAAGGAAGACTGAGCAGAGAAAGTTTTCTGATTAAAAAAAAAAAAAGTTGTGTTTTCTCCTGCACAGAGCAACCTATTAAAGATCAGCTCAGGCAATGTCACAGAGGTCCAAGTCTGCACCATCTCCTGCTCTTCAGTTTATACAGTCCCTGAAGTTTAAGCTCAAAGGAACTTGTTAAAATGCATTAAGCTGTGCAGTAAAACCAAGCATCTGCCAGTGCAACACAAGGAAAACCCCCACCCAGACAAGATTTCATTGCCATTGATTTTTATTAAAAACTATTAACACTAGATTATCTTACCATAACTAGAAGAAAGATGCAGATTTCAACCAAAAAACACTTTTTTTCAATAATTATAGCCAGCTCAAACCCCTTCCTAATGGCTGAGCAGTTAAACAAGGTGGAACAGAGCAAAGGACTTGTAATCAGGACATTTAGGAAATGCAAATAACAACCATGGGTGGCTCTCACCTGGCAGGTTCCCTCTTGAGAGGGTGTCTGTGTCCAGGTTGTAGGTGTCCTGGAGCCTCAGGAGGGCCTTGGCTGCACCAGTCTGATCCTCATCATTGGGGAAGAACTGCCTCTGGATTGTCATGTTGGAGATGAAGCCTGGGAAGGAATGACAGGGAAACATGTGGTCACCTCTGTCCTGGGAATTGGATGAACTCCCTGCTCCAGAGAAAGCCAAAATCCACCTTCACACAGTTTGCATTTGGTTTGGGGTTTTTTAAAAGAAAGCAAAGGAAAAATCAAAAATAAACTTTTTTTACCCCACTCATTCAGAAGGGCTTAAGACACACTGGTGCAGATTTCTGGCTGGCAGGTGCAGAGCCTTTTCTGTTACCATATTCAGTCCCTCTCACAGCAACAGGGAAGCTGAGTGTGCTGAATCCTTATCAGAGACTAATCCTGGGTCTTTCTGAAAGCTCTGCTTTCTAATAATTCCTTGCTACAAACCTCCACCTGGTATTAATTAGTGTTGAGACAGTCTCACAGGTCAAATATAACCATCCTGGCTTCCTTTTGCTAAGTGTCTTTCACAGTCAACTATTTTATGTCCTGTTCCTTGCTAAAGAGCTTCCTCCCTTGCTGAAGAAAAGAGGCAGCAATTGTATACTACACTAATTCAGATTAGTTCCACAAATGCTCAGTCTCAAAAGCAGATTTGCAAATCTAATTCAAGCCCTGACACGTGAAAGGCAACAGCCCAGTACCTGCTGTGAGGCTGTGATGTTGATTCCTGCTGCAGGCACACACACTCACCATCTGACATGTCCTTGAGGACCAGGCTCTCCAGCTCACCCCACTCTGTGTTGAGCCGTTTCATCAACTTGAATGCATTCACAGGATGGCCCAAAAACCCCTCTGGGTCTTTGGTGGCAGTATCTGTCAGCTGATCCAGCTTCTCTGCCCATCTATAATAAAAAAATATTCATTAAAGCCTCACAGAAGGAAGTCTGCTGGTGTGCTACAGAACTGATTGCATTACTCAAATGTCTTCACTAATAAAAAAGCCAATCAAAATGGCAAGCTTTTGCATTATCTATATTTAGAGCTCTTCTAAAAGGAAGAAAAAGCTTTTCTTTGCTTTTCTTTTATTAAATCCTCTCCCTCAGCTACAGCCCAAATCTTGTGCTGCTCTTGCAGTCCCTGCTGGAGCCCTGCTGAAGGAACTCCTTCCTACAAGCCCCAAAAGCACAGTGCCAGCACTTCCATTATGAGCTGTCATGCAGGACTAAAAGCTTTACCCACATTTTCAATCCTTCAAATGCCCCCTTTTCCCCCCTGAGGCTTACTAAAAGGCAGTTCAACGCTTGTCTCTATTTTAGGTTTAGACACACACACACAGCTGTGAGGTGCCACTTGCCTCTCACCACAAAGCTCCTTTTCACACTGAAAGCTTGGATGAAGAAACATGTACACTCCCAAATGAGGAGCCCAGACCCAGTTTCTGGTGCTGCAGCTCCAACTCAAGCTTCTCTAAGTACCACGAGTCATTCACAACCCCAACTGCCCCAAAACAAGCACAGCTTTCAAGAAAACAAAACCAGATCTACAATATGAAGACATGCAGCAACACCCTGCAATCAGGGGAAATTGATGTTGAAGAGCCACACCCCACAGAGAATCCTGAACTCCAACAAGAAAGCAAATCCAGAATGTGCAGCCTGGAGGGAACTCTGCCCACGAGCTGGAGTTCCTCTTGTTCCAGGATCTGGTTTGCCTGAATGGAATCCACAGGCTTTATCTGAGGCAGGGAGCTGTTCACAGCTCTTAGAGGTGCCTCTGCTCTTCCCACACTGTCCCTGATTGTTTTCCTGCACCCTGGCAGTCCCTGGGTGGGTTCTCCCAGCAGCCACACCAATGAGGGGCTCTCTCCAAACCAGAGGTGCTGCTGGGGACCCACTCCAGCTCAGAACAAGCCAGAGACTGGAGAAACCAACTTCAAACTGTTGAAGTTGGTTTTTTCAGTCTTTGAAACCAACTCCAAACTGTGCCTTCACACTGGGGTCAAATCCTCCCTGCATTTCCCACTGCAGAACCAGCTCCCAATATCCTCCAGGTGCCAACAAACAACACTGGCATTTTTCCCCCAGGTTCTTTAATAGCTCTGTGACACTCATTTCAACTCTCCATTTATATCTCACAGGAGATATAATGAAACCAGAGCTGCACCAGTTCTGCAATAAGTTGTGTTTCCACACGTTTGGATGCAGCTGTCATGTTAATTTGTAGCTGTAAAGAATTTACTTGTAACATTCCCAACCTGGATTTTAAGTGACAAAGAAGGATCTTTCTTCAGGGATGGCGAAACACCAGAGAGCAATACACAAAGGCTAAAATAAAACTCACTCCTCCATCTAGAACTGTTTCAACACCCTCAAGGCAGATTTAGACATATTTCTGAAAGCAAGGAAAGCATCCTATTCAGTGATAAAATGTGTTTATTTCTAGCTGTGATAAAATCTGACATATTGGGCTCCTCACATGGTCAGGTCTCTTCTTATTTATACACCACGCAGTGCTGAAAGAGAACAGCTTACAACAAACACCCAGCAAAACCTGCTGCTTTAAGCTTTGCCCCAGAGGAAAAATTCCACAAATTTAATCAGCCTTAAGAAAACACTTTTTGCACAAAGGTGGACTCAAATGATTGACCATTAGCATTATGACACAAGTGCTTACTTTTTGATCTGCTCCAGCTTGCTTTCCTCTGCCTTGATGTAATCTTTGAGTGACACGACCAGATCTTTTTCTGTATTAATTAAGTCTGTCATATGACCTAGAAAAAAAATTAGTTTGGTGAGTCAAGGAGAAAGACAAACCCCTGAGAATTAAAACTTCCTCTTTTGTACTTTCTCCCTTCCCCAAAAGTCCTTCTGCATTTACTTAAACAGCCCTGAAGGAATAGCTGAGTAAGGCCTTTTTTTTTTTTGAAGGAGAAAATCTCCTGTTTGACCAAGCTTGTTGCCATGGAAATTAATGCAATATTGCATATTTATTATTAGAACTAATTTAGGATTCATTTGGAAAAGGACATAGTTTGCCACAGAGTAATCTTTCATCCAAGCATACATAATGTAGAGCAAATAAAGAGAAAGCTACAGATATACACAAAGCCTTCGTGTTTGATACACAGCACTCATCCAGGGCTTTATTTTTAAGATTCTATCCATGACTTCAAGGGGTCCCTGCTATTAATTAATAACTGCTGAAGTGGTTCAGCATAAAAGGCTGCAGTACCCCACCAGAACCCAAGGGTGAGTCCAGACTTATTGCACCATTATGCACCCTTGGCAGCTGCACCACCTCCTTCTACATGTGTGCAGCACCAAATTGTTTCAATTCCAATCCCTCTAAGAATAAATAGTGACTACAAGGCCTAGCCTGGGTCATTAGACTACCCCTGGACTGACTTCAAGCCAGTTTCTCCCCAAAGAAAAGCCAATGATGTGGTAAGAACTAGGAAGTGGGTTTACTTCTGTACCAATTAAGGACTTGGATGATTAACCCATTGCTGCAGAATGAGCTTTGAGAGCTGTCAAGAAACTCTTTTGGCTACATCAAAGCAAGCCTCACCAATGGAAGTGAAGAAGTCCGTGTGGGCACAAGAGAAAGGCAGCAGAAATCCCAGGGCCAGGGCACACCAAACCTTCTTAAATGCCATTGCTGTCACCTCACCACACACCTGTGAGAGAAACACAAAACAGGTGAAAAATCCCTGCTCACCAGAGAGTTGAATGCACCTTCAGAAGAGGCAGCTCAGTCTCTTGGGGCTGCAAAACCCTGACACCTTGAGCAGCTCTCACAAACTGAGTCCCACCTGCTGACTTTTATACCTGCCTCATGTGGCAAGAGAAGAAAGAACAGCTCAGGGACAAGGTGTTCACCAGCAGTCTTCTTTTTGGCATCTAAGTCATGCTGCAGGTAGAGCTGCTTTGCAAAAAGCACCGAAGAAAAAAAAAAATCAAACCCTGAAAAAAGCCCACAGCGCTGATTTAAAATAATCATTATCGAGTTCATCCACTCAATGGGGGAAAAAAGTCTCCTTTTTTCAGTCAGAAAGATGCCAGTGGAACAGGTCTGAATGAAACCCCTACAGGAGCAGTCCAGGGAGGGAGTTCTGCTGCCAGCACACAGCCAAGCTCCACACCTGACACAAAAGGCTGCTCTGTCTGCCCCTGGATCCATGGCAGGCTCACAGGCAGTGCTTTCTGCAGGGCCAGCTGCCAAGCCCTCAGCCTTTCAGGATCCTGATCCCTTCAGCAGCCCAGCATTGCCTGGCTCCTGCATACTTTAGGAGTAATTATGCTGTCGTGGAATTCACAAGGTTTGCTTTTTTCCCCCCAAAAAAAAGCTTAAACTCTTAAACTCTCTCCTCTCTATCTGCTCAGAAAAAAATGAACTGCAGTGCATGGACTAACAGGAATTGGTTTATAACTCTTCCAACAGCACACCTAATGAAGAAAAAAGAGAAAGGAAAAAAGCAACAAGCTCAGCTACAAGGTAATTTGGCCTATTTAGGGAAGAAAGCAGCATAACTTTAACCAAGCAAACAGCATGGACCCAGGTGTGGTATTCACACAGCAAATGTGCAAACACAATCGGGGAAGTTCAAAAGTTAGACCCAAATAAAAACCATCCCAAGCAGGGGTGGAGGTGTTAACAGGGTTAATAACCTGCACCTCCAGAGTGCAGGATCTCTCCTCATACTGCTCATACCTGGGGGTCAGGAGGCAGCTCCCCCTGTCCTTTCCACCTCCAGCACTGCAGAAGGAGAGGCACTGGGGTTTGGATTTCCTCTGTTGGACAGGACAAGCACAGCTCCACTGGCACCAACAGCAACAACAGGAAACTCACACGAGCCCAGAAAAGCAGCACAACCTCCAGCTCTTGTAAACCACCCAAAAATCTGTGTGACCACAACTGAAGGGCCGATGCATTCTGGCACATCACAACTCACTTTCTGCTGTGAAAGTGAGAATTTGTAGAGAGAAGCCTGGAGCCCCCCTTTTCCCATCACCAATTCTCCAAAGCAGCAGCCCTGCTGTCCACAGCAGCCTTCCTCACCTCCTCCTCCCCACAGGCAGCCAACAAGACTGCTTCAAATATACCTAATAAAACCCCACTGATGTCCATCTCCATTCTCACTGAAAACACCACTCAGCTCCTATTTCACCCTGCAGAAAGCCAAGTGCCTCCTGCTCCTTCAGCACTCGAGCCAATACATCTGTGAATCAGTGACAAAGCACAAACAGCTTTACTACAGCCATAAATATTTGCCAATTTTATCAGTACTGGGAATGTACTGAGCTATTTGTTTACTGCACTCGGTGAAACACAAGAGAAGCTTCAGAAAGCTTCCTTTCTCGCTATTAATCAAGACAAAACTTTGTAAAAGCACAAAGAAAAACCAATCAACAAAACCACCGAAAAGATGAAGAAAACAATTTTCCTCCCCACCTACTGCTCTCAGTGCAGACAGTGTTCCATCTTGTTTTTCCTCTTCTCCAGCTGCCCTTGCAGCCTGCTCCAACACCAGGCTTCTCCAAACACTGTTGCAACCCTTTTTCCCACCTCCTTATCTCCACAGGCACACAGCAGGAGCGACTGGCAACAGCCACAAAATGCCACAAGGGCAATAACAAGGAGGTAAAAACACAAAGTTCCTCACATTTAGGCACTAGAAGAACCCGGGTCTCCCATTCTTGGAAGAATTCCAGAAGGAGCAGAGCTTTCCAACCACTGCAGCAGGATCAGCCACAGGCTCCCAAATCAAAGAAAACACAGCTCAGTTCATATAGAGGCTGGAAATCTCCTGGACTCACAGGCTGCCAAATAAGTAGGCTTTAATTTCTTCCCGTTGGTGACATGAAGTAAAACAAGATGGAAATCCTCTCTCCATTATTCCTGTCAGTCTCGCCCTCCCCCTCAGCCGTGTCCCACAAATTGAGCATCTCGGGGAGGAGGGGATCAGTGCCCACGCTGAGATGTGGGATCCAGCTGACAGCTCCAACACAGGAGCTCCCTGCCTCTCCCTGGAACGTGCACTGAGTGAGTCTGAAACAGCAAAACGTGGCAGAGCAGGAAAACGTGATGGGGGCAAGGGGGGGACAGCAAAGAGCAAACAAATGCAGGGACAGAAGGGAAACACAGCAGCAAGCACAGCAATGGCACTGCCAAGCAAGCACAGGATTCTCTGAGCACACAACAAACACCATTTCAACTAGAGGGGTTTTTCTGAGGATTTCCCAAGATTTCAGCTCTGCTTTGCAAGATGCAAGCAGACAAGTGAAGACAGCTGCAGGGTGACACAAACCTTATCACAACCAAGGTCTCGCTGCTCAGTGACCAAAGGCTGAAGATGCTCATCAGCCAAGGCTCCTCATTGCCAACTCCAGGCTCCCAGGTGCTTACCAGGACTCAGAAAACAGGATAAAAAATGGAAACTGAGGGGGTACTTCAACATGGAACTCCAAACCAGCTTCTTTATTTAGGTAAGAAGTAACTGGCCTGCTCAAGATGGAGTCCACTGCAGGGTCAGGAGACAAAACTCCATCACCAAGATCCTCCTCAACTTTTGATTTAAAGATGGGTCCATTCTCACAATCCTTACTGGACCCCCCATGTATGTAAAAATAATAATAAACCCCCTTGACCAGTTAAGCTGAGCTTAGGGGAAATGGAGAAGACAGAACCAGAAGCTCACTGCCCTAAACCTCTCCTGTGTCAAGGACAACCCAAGTTACAGTCTCATGACACAATGTGACCAAAAATACTACTGAAAAGGAAAGAACTTTCCCAAAATAAGTATTAAGAACATTTAGCTGTCATCATTGCTTAAAGGTCTCACAGGGCAGAAGCACCAGAACCCAGTTCTCAAGTCCTCTAGCATGTTCAAAGGCTGTTTTAAAATTAAGATCCAAGCAGCAAGAAAAGAAAAGTTTTCTACAATTGCTGCTACCAAAAGAACAGGGTGTGCTTTAGGCATCCTTTAAGGACAAAGTTATAACTTTTTATATATATGAAAAATATAATAACAAAAACAGACGAGAATCCATTTCAGAGTCAAGTAGGGTGTTCTATCTATCACTTACTTCCAAGCTGAAGATAAGGTTCACAGCTGAATATAGAGCAGATTTGTTTGTACAGAGATTTGTACACAGGGAACTGAAATGAGTTTTCCCTTGATTTCCTCTAGACTAAGACTGAATGGACACAGCCCTCAGAGCCCACTTGTCTGAACTTCCCAGGAGAGGACAAAGAACACTGGGGATGGAATAGAGCAATTATCTTATCAGACACAAGAGGCAGGAGGCATCCTTCTGCTCAAGGATTAGCTGAGCATCTACAGAAACATACAGAATGCTTTCAGATATTAAGAGTGATTATAAAGAAAGCAGGACAATGCCAATGATCAGCTGTGTTTTTCTAAGGAGTATAATCTTTTAGAGAAAAAAAGGTTTTCTTATCTATATCAACCTCAGCATGAAGGCATGGTTTTCCTGCTATAAACCTCTGTTTATCCTCACTCCTTCCATTTCAGTTTGTCAAACTGCACCAGGCACTTTGCAACCCACATGCAAGCCCCAAAAACCACAGCTTTAAACGCTAGATTTTAAATGTTCCATTCATTATGGAACAACATTTAAATCTGCACAGGTCAGAGAGCTGGCTTGGGGAGGAAGACAAAGAGAAAGAAAGTTAATCAGTGCTGGTTGTGTCAGCACATACTTCAGAAGCAATGCAGAGTACTCCAGGTCAAATCGGTTTGCTCCAAGGCACTAAAATACAGCATAAAAATCCAGCAAAGGTCGGAGAGCAGCGGCGGGTGTAGAGCAGTAGGACAGGGAACATCCCTGTCCCCAAAGGCAGATCTCTGCTTCCCAGACAAGCCGGGAACTCATTACCTTTACTTTCCGCCCCGGGCAGAGCACGGTCTGCATCCCGAGCCAACAGCCCCGGGCGCTGCATTTATTTACCTGCTGTAACCGAGTAAATAAATGGCTCCTTTCATTCACTAAAACCTCGAGCGCTGAACCTTTACTCGTTAGGTAGGTGAACACTTCAGCACTCTGCATTCTCCTCTCACTGAAGCCAGCAGAGGGGAAAAAAAAAGTGAAACTGAACGCTGGGCAATCCCGAAGGATCTTCCCTCTAGGAGCAGCCAGCTTTCCAGGTAAACTGGAGGATTTATTCTGAGTATATGTGGCGTTTTTATTATATTCACCAGCATGCTCAAGGCTGCAGGTCGGAGTTTCGTCCCATCAAAACATCTACTGGATGCAAAGTAAAGGTAAAGGTAGGTGGAAAATTGAGCGCTGGCTGAGCCCAACGCGGAGCAGCAGAGAGGGGAACCAGGACAAGCCCCTTTCCCCACGGCGCAATCCCTGCACTCAGCTTACACCCAGGAACTTTCCATCCCTCCCAGCACGGAGCCAGCTCCGCTGGGATCCCACCTGCGCCAGCGGAGGGCGGGGATGGGACCGAGCCCGGCCGGGGTGGGGGACAGCTCCCAGCGGCAGGAACGGGAGGAGGCACAGGAGGAGGAGGAGGAGGAGAGGGAGGCGGCGGCTGTGTTTAGTCTGCCAGCCGCGGGGAAGCCGGCGCGGCGGCGCCCTCCCGCCCCCCTCCGGAGGCCGCCGGCTCCCGTTACGTAAGGCCCGGGAGCCCCGGCCGGCAGCGCCGGGACACCGGTGCCTCGCCGCGGGGAAGGCGGCGGAGCGCTGCCACGTATCGCCCCCACCCACCGCCGCCCTCACAGCAGCCGCGCAGCCCCACGGCTCCCTTCACCACACCTCACCCGCCCAGCCACCCGCACGGCCGGCGGGACAGGGCGGGGCGGTCAGGCCTCACCTGAGCACTAAGGGGCGGCAGGGCAGGGTCCGCACCGCAGCTCCGCGCTCTGCTCGGGGGCTTCACACACTGAGCGCGCCCGGCCCCGCCGCGCCTCTTATAGGCGGGCCTGGCCACGCCCCCTCAGGCCACGCCCCCCGGGCGGCGCGGCCCGTGCGCTACGTGAGGCCGGTCACAGCGGCCGTACCGGCACTGCGCATGCGCCAACGCCACTGCCACCGCCGCGCCTCCACGTGGGACCGCGGGCTGGGGGCACCGTGCGCGTGGGACCGCGCCGATACCGGCACCGGGACCCGGGCACACCGCGCACGTGGGACCGCGCCGGTACCGGCACCGAGACCCGGGCACCCCGAACCGGTACCGGCACCGAGACCCGGGAACCCCGAACCGGCACCGGCACCGAGACCCGCGCACACCGCGCACGTGGGCCGGNGGGCACCCCCGCCCCGGTACCGGCACCGAGACCCGGGCACCCCCGAACTGGTACCGGCACCGAGACCCGGGCACCCCCGAACCGGTACCGGCACCGAGACCCGGGCACCCCCGAACTGGTACCGGCACCGAGACCCGGGCACGCCCGAACCGGTACCGGCACCGAGACCCGGGCACCCCCGAACTGGTACCGGCACCGAGACCCGGGCACCCCCGAACCGGTACCGGCACCGAGACCTGGGCACACCGCGCCGGTACCGGCACCGGTTCCCGAGGCTGGGAACTGCCCCTGGGACAACAGGGACTGTGGGAAGCACCACCTCAAAGCGATGTTTTTGGAGTAAAAGTTGCCAGAAAAAGGCGTAAAACGCCGGGATGTTACTTTTAGGTAATGTTGCCTGCTCGTTGCTTTCTGGGGTTCCATAAATAAACTGGTTATTTGTTCCTTCCAGAGATTAAGCCGGAATCAGGGACATTCCTTAAGCATTTTTCCCTTTCTCTTCAGATGAGGGTTTCAAGTGAAGGATCACCTCCTCACCAGCATCGCCAGCCTTCCACCTTCACCCTTTAAAGGCAGGCATGTGGGGTCGCTCCCAGCTGGAAATGTTTCACAACCCCAGAGAACTGGCAAAGGCATTACAGGGGCCAAAATCCCCCTCTAACACAAATTCTTAAAACCACCTCGTCCAGGAGAGGGAACTGGAGGCCGCAGTGTGATCCCCAAGTGAGATTTCTCCCTGTACCCAGTGTGCCACCTCATCTCCCACCCTCCTTGCCAAGGCAAAACCTCGGGTGTTTTATCCCATTACAAGGGCATGAGGTGGATTTAGAAGTTTCTAGTCCAGCTGTGGACACAGATGTGTCCACACAGCTGACAGCATCGCCAGCACTGGAGTGCTGCTGCGCCAGAGCAGGAAGAAGGCCAGATTTTAGTGGAACTATCCGTCAAAAAATAAGCCTTCCCTTCCTCTCTTTTTGGTCGCCTTCCAACAGAAATACAACTCCTACAACTAGCAGGAAACACTGGAATGATAGCCAAGCTTCTAGCATCCAGTTAAAGCCCCGTTATCCAGAGAGTCCCTAACATCTAGCCAGAGATTTAACAGCAGCTTCTAGAGATTTGGCAAAACCTCACATGCTGCTCTAGAGGCACAGTCAGATTTTTTTTTTTTCAAGAAGCAAGATCTGCTGCTTTCTCCTCCTCTTTTGCACCCTCCAGTTGTTTTTAGGAAGTAAGGTGGGCAGTGGTGAGCACCAACAAGTTGAACTTTTTCCAGACCTTGAGGATCTTTTTGGAGGCAGTGACCTGCATGCAGTGTTTTAAGGCACAGGTGAGTCATGTATCAATCCACGTTATCTTAAAAGGCCCAGCTGTTAAAAATGTCCATCCTATATGCAACAGACACGATTCCAACTTCAGAGAAAAGCCAGATTTGGGTAATTTGCATCTAAAATTTAATGATAGGGAGGGAAGGCTACTCATTAGCTTTCTCTTTAAAGAAGTGGTTTGTCTTTCCCTAACCTCGTCCTAAAAAAAGGCCTTTTTTCTTTTTTCTTCCCAAGAAGTTCCCTGTGGCTTGACCACAAGTTTTCGATGTGGATTTGCCTGTTTCATGTATTTAAGGCAATTAACAGTTGTTTTATAAGGGCCAGCTGTTAGCAATTCTAATGCTCGTTTCTGCTTATTGGGGGCAACTGGAGAGACACAAAACAGAAAGAAAAAGCAAGATTAGTAGTATAACCATTATTAGCCTGGAATTACATTTTCCAGCTGCTTTTATGGCTTGGAAAAATCTTTTACCAACTCTTAACCCCAACATGAGTATTTTACAAACCCAGATTAGAAAAAAAAAATAATTTTAGCAACACAGGACCAAAGATTTACCTTGATGTTGTCCATGTAAGAGATGATGTTCCTACTGTCTGTGTCCTCTTTGGCTCTTACTGCATCAGGAGAGTTTCTGGGATTCACTTCCTCTGGGGCCCTACCAAAGCTCAAGTTGGTAAGCTACAGAAAGCTGTCAGAGATGAATTTTTGTGTCCAGGCCCTCACTTCACTCCCAGGATTGCTCCCAGCACAGGGTACTGAATGAGGTGGAGAGGCTGTCCCAAGATTTGATGTCCCAAGGACCTCCTCCAGCTGCTTCCCTCCAAAGCCAGCTCTTCTTGCAAGATCCGTATCTGGGGGCAGTTAGGGTCAATAAATCTGTTGGTTTGTTTTAACAGCAGGGTGGATACTTCCCTTAGAGATTATATTTCAATCCTTTATCTTATTAAGGGAAGATGTGTTTTGTCCATTAATCCAATTATTTTGGTGGATTAATAAGACTGGGCTTGCTCTGTTTCAGGAAGCATAAAAATAGCAGTCAAGCATAATTAAACCTAAACTTGTAAGTAACTCTGGTAACAGGAGTACTATTTCCCTGGACATTCTGTTTATTATTTTTACAAGCTATGCTCTCAAATAGCATGACGTGAATTCTCGATTAGAACAGCTCAATTCATGACCAAAAAGCAACAAGCTGCCCTGAAAACATTTACTTTTTTGTATGTTTATAAAATTCTCTTTGTGCTAAATATAGCCAGGTAGGCTCCAACCCAGAATAATGTTTTCAATGCTCGAGAGGAATCCGTTCGCTTGCAAAGGAATGAAAGTAATTTGTCATTATTCTGACGTGCCCTGGCACAGGGTCTGATCAGAGCTGTTCGCTGAAAAATCCAGCTGTTGGTAGTTGTGGGTATCCAGCTTTTGAATATATCCAGCCTTTGGATATATCCAGATTTTGGCATCTTTTCCTGTTCGAGGACCTGTGGTCCTTAAAGAATGGTCCTGCGCTGTGGATGCAAAACACAGAGAAGCTTAGGTTTAAAAAAAAAAAAAAAAAAAAAAAAAAAAAAAAAAAAAAAAAAAAGCGAGAAAATAGAAAGTAAGGAACAGAAATATTCCAGGAGTGAATAATCCGAAGGCGGAGCCCTGGCCAAGCAGAACTACAATTCCCAGCGCTCCCGGAGGGGGAAGAAGAGCGGCCCGACCCCGGCGGTGTCACCGCGGCGAGGCCACCCGGGCCCGCAGCCGGTCCCTGCTCCGGGGACAGCCCTGGCTCCGTAAGTGCGGCATCCAGGGGGATGGCAGCCCTGTGTCCCACCCCGCCGTGACACTGAGCCAGCTGCTCCTGCTCAGCTCGCCGTGGTTGCCCAAGGGATCGCCCCGCTCAGCGGGGACAGTGGGGAAGGGGATCCGGGACAGAGCCGTGCCAAGGCACAGTCTCCCCGTGCTAATGGGATTCTCTGCCGGGGCGCTTTGCGGGCTCCCATCGCTGACCTGTGCTGGAGGGAGGGATCTGAGACCCTTGCTGGCACTGCCCGTGTGTCTGTAGCAAAGCAAAATAACTCCTCCCGTGCAGGGCTTCACTTTCTGTGGCTGCAGAGCAGAATGTGCTCAGTGAGCCCCAAGGGTTGTGCACCGCGGCTCATTTTTGTCCCTAACAAAGCAAACGTAACTTCCTCCACGCAGGGCTTTGCTTTCTGTAGCTGTAGAGTGGAATGTTCTCAGTGACCCCTAAAGATTGTGCACCACAGCTCATTTTTTGTCTGTAACAAAGCAAACTAACTTCTTCCTTCGTGCAGGGCTTCACTTTTTGTGGCTGCAGAGCAGAATATTCTCAGTGACCCCCCCCCCACCAAGCATTCTGCACCACAGAATTTTTGTCTCTGGCCATTTCCTGACATCCTCAAGCTGAGGTCAGGCTGCAAGCTGAGACCGCCTGGGCTGAAAACATGGTGGGATTCTTTGGCACAAAAAGCTGGAGATGATCCCACATTCAGCTGCAACTGCTGTCCCCTGTCTAACTCAGGGAATTCTCTTCCACAGCTGACATTTTGTCTTTCACTCTCTCCTGGCATCAGTGCCTTTCCCACAGATCCACTGTGTGCTGCACTAGGAGGTGTGGTTGGATCGAGGCCATTACAACTGTGTAGGAAACCAGCAAAAGAGCAGCCACCTTCTGTGCCCTTTTCCCTAGGGACACAGGAATTTGGGACAGGAAGGTCTAACCTAGTCTTATAAGCAAGTTCTGTAAGACTTGTGCACACTCAGAGATGGAAACAAACTGAGGTATCTTTAAGTAGTCATAAAACTGGCCTGAAATGGAGTTTGAAGTGTGACTGAAGTGATCATTTTAGAAAGTAGACTCTGCAGTGAGAGGGAGACTTACCTGGTTTTTGCACCTTTTAAATCAAACTTAACCTTGCAGGGCTGCTGCATTACATTTTATGCCTCTTGTTTTTAGGCAGAGACAGCAGCTGTAGGTGTTGGTTATGGCTGCAGTGTATCAAGCACTGCACAGGAGAGCTTCCTCCCTCGTCTGCAGGCTGCACTCCACCTATGTGAGAAAAATGAGGTAAAGTTCTCATCGGATTGCTGAGTGCTGGGAGGCCAGAGCTCGGCAGAAGCAGCCCTACCTAAGCCTGACCCAGGGCTTAATCCTTTAACAGTTCAGCCATCACGCAGAAATGCTTTGTGAGCTCTGTAAATTATAACAGCCAAGGCCTCTCCACTCCCTTAATCACTGCTAAGAACTGGTTCTCTCAGGCTGAAGCTCTGTTAATGATTGCCTGTCCTGGCTAGAGGGCTCCTACAATACCAGGCAGACTGGAACTGGTGCTGCTCACCTCATTTTAAATACTGCTTTAAACAGCCTGAAAGGAGCACATGCTGACACCCTCTTTCCAATGATTTTTCCCCCCTAACTCAGCCCCAGCCAGCTATGCCCTAAGACTTGGTTTTTACCCCTCACATCAGTGTGATAGGTACAACATAAAGCATGTGGCCTGCTGGGAACCAGATTTAACATCAGAAGTGCTCAGCAGTTCGGGCAAACAGCATTTGGAGCCATCCAAATTCACAGACTATTCCAAGCTGGGAGGGATTGGGGGGATTAAAGGGAGCATCAAGGTTTCCTGCTGCCTTTACAGCAGACCTTTTGCATTGAGAGACTGGGTTACTGATCTTCTTGCATCTCCAGACTTGAGGGTACTCGTGTGGTAGGTAAGAACTGCAGTGTTTTCTACCACACAAACTTCACTAGAGGCTGCAGCCCACCAAAGAGTGACTCAGCTGTCAAAACTCCCCAAGCACGTGGAATACCTTAAATCTGACCTGCCCATTCAGCCCCCCCTGCTCTGTGCAAAATAAACACCTCCAAATAAACAATAATCTCAACATGATCTTCAATTCATCTTCCCAATCGTTTTCTCACTGCAGGTACTTAAATCAGTTAAAGGAAGATGACAGCCTTTGTAGACAAGCTCAGACCTTAGGAACTTTCTACCTCTTTCACAATCTCTCCCCCTTCCTGCAGAAAGTTGGGAAGAAATATTTGGTACCACAGCTCAGTGCAGCAGGTAAGAGAGAAACCAGTGCATCCAGAAAGAAACAACTGGAATGAAGCAGAGAGACACAAAAGGTATCAACCTGATCTGTTCTGAGGTGATCAGGTTTAAAAACATTTGGGACTGTGCCTTTTGAAGAGAGAGAGCTGGCAGGAAAACAAACAAGATCTTACTGACAAATGTCTTTTTGGTGTAATGTAGGAAAAGTTTTCTTTGAGAGAAAGGTACTGGCTGGTGCAGGACAAAACCAATGGACAGGTGCTCCCCAAGCATTACAACATTGGGACCTTTAGCTTGAATTAGAAAGATTTTAGGTTTCTACCTGGGTGGGATCACTTGTCTGGTCCCCTTTCCCACATGGGCATTCTGCCTTGAGCCAAGATTGCCTGTGCCTTGAATATATCCAGAGAGCACCAGGGTTATATGGGTTTGCTTTCATCACAGCTTTCTCTTCCCCTTTCCCTGCTGTTTAGAGACAAGACAGATCCTGGAGAAGTTCCCAGAGGCTGAGCAGTGGATGGAGAAGTCGGTGCTGATCGGGTGCTCAGACGAGCACAGACCTCGCTTCGCGCTGGATTTAGGTTGGGATGACTCCTTCCACCCCACTGGATTTGGGTTGGGATGACTCCTCTCCCACCCCACTGGATTTAGGTTGGGATGACTCCTCTTCCATTCTACTGGATTTAGGTTGGGATGACTCCTCTTCCATTCTACTGGATTTAGGTTGGGATGACTCCTCTTCCATTCTACTGGATTTAGGTTGGGATGACTCCTCTTCCATACTACTGGATTTAGGTTGAGATGACTCCTCTTCCACCCCAATGGATTTAGGTTGGGATGATTCCCTCTCCACCCCACTGGATTTAGGTTGGGATGACTCCTCTTCCCCCCCACTGGATTTAGGTTGGGATGACTCCTCTTCCATCCTACTCGACACAGGTCTGGATGACTCGTCCTCGCCTNNNNCTCCACCCCACTGGATTTAGGTTGGGATGACTCCCTCTCCACCCCACTGGATTTAGGTTGGGATGACTCCCTCTCCACCCCACTGGATTTAGGTTGCGATGATTCCTCCTCCACCCCACTGGATTTAGGTTGGGATGACTCCTCTTCCACCCCACTGGATTTAGGTTGGGATGACTCCTCCTCCACCCATGCCAGCACCAGTCTGATGCACTGGGATGGAGGTGCTGCCAGGGCAGATCCCTAATCCTTGGGACAGCCTGTCCTGCCGAGGAGGGCTGGGTTGAGTCTCTGCAGGAGGTGCTATGAGCATGGCAGGTCACAGCCATGGACTGCACTGCTGCTCCTGTGCCTGTGTGTGTTAGGAAAGGTGGGCTGGGGGAGGCCACTAACATTTGAGAATGTGGTTCACTTCCATGGGAACTCCCAGAAGTTTTATATTGGAACAGCAAAAGGCATAAAATTGGAATAATAGCAATAATAGCTGAAATTTATGAGATCAAATTTTCTTTTTTTTTTTTCCTTTAACAGGAGCCTTGGATAAATCAGTCATTGAGTCAGAACTGCAGGGATCATTTACTGACCTACGAAAGGCTCTCTTTGTAGTGGATGGGGAGGATTCTCCTTTGCTGGCTTTGGTATTGGACAGGGCATTTTACTTTAGGGAGCTGTGATCTCTAACATCAGCCCTTCTCCTCATCTCCCACATTGTTTTATGATCTAGTGTTGTAGAAGTACCTACTGTACACTTTCAGGAACCTAGATACATACACACTATAAATTACACCACTTTTCCCAGATTTGTGCTTGCAAAAGGAAGATGCAAGGGAAAGAGAAGCAGACAAGTGGCTTAAAAATGACTGCAGTAATTTATGCCATTTAGCTGAAATGTAATCCCAGTAATCCCAGTTTGTCCTCAGCTCAACAGCTATCAGGCAAACTGGGTATCACAAACAAACTTACACATCTTCTCTCAGAGCTGCTCTTTTAAAGCCTCTCCCTTATAAGCTGCTCTTTTAAAGCCTCTCCCTTATAAGCTGGTGCTCTGGAGATGCCCTGTGTTTGGAAGGCCTATAAAAAGGCCTGTGTGTGAAAATCAGCTATCCTGACCCATAAGGAGAAACAGCTCGTGTTTCCTTTCCTGCTCTATAATGTTTGTAATG
>VZTT01012885.1:0-21029 GCA_013400855.1 Buphagus erythrorhynchus | reverse complement strand
CACCAGGATGATCAGAGGGATGGAGCAAATTCCAGGGTGGTTGGATTGCTTTGAAAACCCAAAATGAAATAAAAAATCAAGTTCACAGACTGCACTCCAGAAGAAAAATGAAGGAACAGACTCAAAGTCTGTGAGAGTCAGTCTAATATGGGAATTAGACCCTAAATAAGGGACCGGGTTTTCACAGCAGGACAAAGATTCAAACTAAATTTCAGGTTTGGAGAGTTCCTTAAAGCTCCCTGGGAGAAGCAGCACTCCAAACCCAACAGAAAGGAAACAAAACTGAATTTCTCAATTGTATCTACACTGAGAAGGAAAAACAGGCCAGCAGGAGACTTCTCCTTAGGATGAGTTTCCAGAGAGCCACCAACTGCCCCACGAAACAGCAGAAATCCTACAAGAGCTCACAATCCCCATTCCATACCTGAATCTTTACTTTTTGATGCTGTTCTGATTCAGTATCTCAACTCACTGGGACAGATTTCTTTGAGGATCTCACAAAGATCGTTTTGTAAATTGCTGTGGGACCATTTTATGCAGATGACAGAGCTGAAAGCCAAAAAATAAAGAATTAAAGAGGCTGGGCTGTACAGAATGCATTATGCATGCACATACATGTGTGTACATAGAAATATCACACTTCAGCTCTGTCCCAAATGCTGTGAGAACCAAAATAATTACAGTTCACAACTTTAATTAAAAGACTCCAGATTTGCTACTTTTCAACCCTTTTTAAAATGTTGAGGGGAAGGTGGAGCATCTGATGTAGTGAACTCTTTCGACTTGGGCGGTTCTGGAAATCTCAAGAATTAATTTGAATTTGTGCCTTTTATGTTTTCTGTAGCTTTCTTCGAGGCTGGTAATGAAAATCTGGACCATGGATTGCACAGAACACATTTCCTGAAGGCTCCTGCTCTGCTGGCCTGGCAGTAAGTCTCACTCCTGCAGAAATACAAGGAATTTTTCCTTTTTCTATACTCACCAGGAAAGCCAGTTGAATTTTTTTACTCCAATAACTCAGCCCCTCAACTTTAAAACTCCTCTCAGAGATGCAGGGTGATACTACAACTCGTCCAGAAGCCTATTTGGATTTAGGAAATGAATTTTCTTGGGCTATCCTCAAATCCAGGCCATCCACATTAGGCTTACAGGGTATCTGCTCAGGGGAAAGCACAGAATTGCATTTACCACACAGGTTATTCCTCCTGCAAAGCAAAAGGAGAGAGAAACAGAGAGCAATTTTCTGAAGGAAATGTCTTTATAGCCACTGTCACCCACAACATATTCCTACAATTAAAATTTAAGAAAAAGGAATTGGGAAATTTCTCATCAGGATCTATCCCATGCCAGGGACTGTCACCAGTGTCCCATGGAATAATGCCACGTGCAAAGAAATGTAGGGAAAGAGCATTTGGGAAACATTACCAGTCATGTTAAACACACTAAAAGCTGAATTTCAAAGGCCTGGAGGTTGCTGAGGAGATTTTTGAAGAACTGGAATTTCTAGGATTCCCCAGATCCCAGCACACACATTCCCTGGGCTGAGGAGAGCCCCACACTCTCAGGATTCCCACCCCATCATTCCTTTATCATCCAGTGGGAAATGGCCTCCACCGTGCCAGGACAGGTTCAGGTTGGATATTTGGGAAGATTTCTTCCCTAAAAGAGTGACCAAGCACTGGGAAAGGCTTGGGCAGGGGTGGAGTCACCACCCTGGGGGTGCCCAAAAACCAGTCAAGGTGGCACTTTGGGATATGGTTTAGTGGGCAGGGTGGGGTTCAGTTAAAAGCTGGATAATCTTGGGGGTCTTTTCCAACCTTAACAACTCCATGATCCTTTCCCACTTAAAGAGCAGTGAAATAACCTCAGTGACACATTTAGGACTGTGACACAGCCATCCCTACATCCCATACAGACTGAGCACCCTCAGGGAATGTCAGCACAGCCTTGGAGTGCTGTGCAAAGCCAGCCAATAAAACAATAGACAGGGGAAAAAATCCTGGATTTTATTTACTTGGAAACAAACCGAGCCTTGCACCATCACAAATGTTACCAGAGAAGTGTGGGGACTGGGAGTGAAGCTTTTGACAGCACAGATTTATTTGCAAATTCAAACAACTCAATTGTGGTTTTTTTCCCTTTTAAATTTGTTGGTTCCCTCTTGGTTCTGATCAGAAACATCTCTTAAAGAAAAAGGGAAAATATGCATAAATATCATATTTGAAAAATGCAATAAAAATCAATTTGCCACTTTCCCCCCCCAAAAAGCAGCAAACCATTTGCATAGCAATGCCCAGGCCGTGTTTTCTCCTCCCCACAGGCTCTGACACTGCAGAAACACAAAGAACAGAATAAAAATCAGTCCCTGCTTCCATGACATCCCCTGATTTCAGCCGAGAGCAATTGCCCTGAGATGGATTTCTCCAGCTGGGAATACTCAGCACAGTTCTCCTCCTCACCCTGGACATTTCACCCACTAAGCCATTCCTCTGCTCTGAGGACAGGAGCAAACAGCACCATTTGTTCTCCCAGCAGACTGGCTGCTCCTGAAATGTGAAGAAGCTCGTGGCAAATGGGCAGAACGTTAGGAATAAATAAGAAAATAGGGGCAGCAGAAATAAATCTCCCACGATGACTTTTCTCATTCATTTAAAATGGGAAACAGCCTTTGCTGGGCTCACAGACACAGCAAATTTGCAATTTGCAGGGAAAAAAAATGGGTTATCTGCTGTTTGAAATATCAACTGGAAAGCAAAATGTAAAGACACAGGCTCCCACAAACAGCCAGCAATTTGAGGAAATTATATCAGCCAGGGGACAAGAGATGTTTGCTACAGCCATTTAAACAATAAATTGCTTTAAATTTGTAAGTGAACCAATGAAACACTAAATTTCATCCTGTTTCTCAGGAAGCTGCTGCTGCTCCCCAGCAGGGATTAAATAACACACATTGTGCTTGGTTTTGCAAACAAGTTTAATCTCAGTGCCACTTCCTCAGTGTCCCAGACTCCCTCTGCCCAGGGATTCACCTTTCCCAGGTGTTATTTCATGCTCTCCCTTTGCCTTCAGCAGAGTTTTCCCTCTGCAGCTCAATCTGGGGCTCCTCAGGTGCTCAGGAAAATTAAATGGAAATGAAAAGTCCTGGCTTGGAGCCAAGTCTCTCTTGCTGCTCCTCAAACCACCAGGCAGGTTCAGTGCAAGTGCAGGTGACAAAGCCAGATTTCAGTGGGGATTTCCTGAGCAAGAGCAGAAGAAATCTCACTTGCCTGAATTCTTTGTGAATTTTCAGACCACACAGGGGTCTGGACAGCTTTCCCCAGGAGAATTTCATCCTTGCTGGGACAGCACGAAGAGGAGCTTCCATCACCACTGCAACAGCCAGAAAGAAGAAGATGAATTAAACAAAGAAAACTTGGATTGGAAACACTTTCTGATGTATTTCCAGATTTTCACCTTTAGGAGGTGGCTCAGATGGCAACACAAATCCCTGACCTGAATGAATGCCTTATCCAAAGGGGTCCTTTAATTCTGTTTTTTCCTATCTTTTCAGGCCAGAGGCGAATTCTAAGAAACTTTCACAACCAAACGTGTCCAAAGAAAGTCCCTCAGAACTGTTTAATTTCAGTAACAAAAGCCCATGAGTTTGTTGAATAATTTCTTATTTGTTCTCCTCGACATTTCACTTCCTAATCAGCATTTTCATTCCCAGCCTGACAAGCTGATTGATTATTTTTGTTATCTGTCTCAGAGCTTCATCACAGAATTTTGAAGAGAAGTTATAGGGCGAATAAATGCAAAATATGAAGTGGTTTAAATTAGAAATGTTCAGATTCAAGACCAAATTACAAAACTTCAGCTGTTTCTTTAACTTTAAACCATTATCTAGGAGCTGAAGTGCCAGGACTTGTATTTTGTAGAGCACAGCAAGGCCCAAGTGAGTTAAAAAGAACCTGTTTGAATTTCCAAAGCATTTCACGCCCACATCGAATGCCTGAGCAACTCTGCTCCTTCCTTTTATCTCCAAGAAGAGTAAATTGAGATTTTTTTTGGGCTAAGAGGGCAAACAGGTGACTGGAAGTATGGTTCTGTGTTGGTGAGGTTGAGTGCTCACCTCTCAGGTGAGGGAAGGTGGCAAGGCAGGAGTTAGGAACTGCTCCTGTCTGGATCCCCCTGAGCACAGACACATGTAGGAATTCACTCCACAAACTTTAACCATTTTCCAGTTAATTTTTCTGGTCAAGCACCTGCCTGGCAGCAGCTCCAGTAAATCTGTGTCACAGGAACAGAAATGTCCCATCACCACTGCAGCTTTCCAAAGTGCTCTGAAATGGAGCCTTGGCACTGACAGAGCTCTGCAAACCTCCAGCATGGGAACACACAGGATTTTCCTATCTCTGCATGTGAAAAAGTTGCTTTTCTAGAGTTTTCTAGACAATAAAGTCTTGGGACCAGCAGTGGTCCCCATCCACAGGTGATCTCTGCACTGGGTGAAGGCACAGAGCAATAAACAGGCTGTTCACTCACAGTCAGCACCCTGGACAGCAGCACCTCAAGGAATCCCTCGGAGAAATCCAGGAAAAGATGGAGCAGGGACGATGGAGAACATTGGTTCTCTAAATGTGAATAAATTCAGCTTTCAAATACTGCAGGCAGAGCCAGACAGGATCCAATCAGCCTAAAAAAAACCTTCATCTACCTCTCTACCAATCTGGCAAGAAGAGCAAAAGCAGCTCTGTGGTGAGACCCTGGCAGATGTGGGCTGTGTGAGGCTGGAGGAGGTTGAAGCTGGACTGAGCCATTTCCACCAAAAACCCCAGTGAAGCAGAGTTTGGTGGTGTTTCAGATGGGGTGGGTCTGTGAAGCCACCCAGAGATGGCTTCAAACATTTAATTTTACCAGCCCAACACCCCAAAATTTCCCACAAAACAACCAGGAAAGGTTGGTCTCACACTCAGCCTTGGGGCTCTCCCATCTCCAAAACCAGAGGTGCTGCTGTTGTGACAAAAGTGATTTCTATTATTCTCATACAGATGTGTTAGTACCAAAACATTACCAGAATTATTATTTCATAAAGAAACACCTAAAATGCCTTTGGCCAGCAAAGAGGAAATCAGGTTGTTCAAGCAAAGCAGAACCCCTTTTATGTGAGACTCTTTTCCTACCAAACAAAAAACACTGAACAGAGGATGCATCAGACAAATGCAGGATGAACTAAACTTCATAACAAATTTTACCCTGCATGAATAAAACCTCTGTCCACACAGAATGTTTGCAGTGCTCCACATTAACTCAGAGCTAACAAACGTGGTAAGCTCAAAAATAGCTGCCTGAAAACTTTAATCTCCTTTCTGGAGTTACGTTTTTATTAGCAGGCTGTGGTTTCCAAAGCAAGCTGTGTAGCCAAACAGGAATGGATTTTATCCAGGACTTTTCCTCAGGAATGCATGCTGCAAATAGTTTAATTTAAATGTCAGGGAGGGAGAGGATTTCACCTGAGCAATATTCAAAGGTTAGGACAATATGTCAGTGGAGATATTTCCTTAATGCCACTACAATGCCTGTGGAACCACCCACAGCTGAGAATCACCGAAAGCAGCTTTAATCAATTGATAACTCTGTTAGAAGGTGTTCATAAAATGCATTAAATTTCTCTGTGAGTTACTCAGCAGAGTGAGGGAATCTGCTGTTGGAATGGAAAGCCCATGGAGTGGCTGGAAACAGGTATTTGGAAACCCCAGCCAACACCCAGGCTCCATGCAAAGCCTCTGCTACAGAAAATTTCTGTCTTGAGCATTAATTTTCATGCCTGAGAAGTAGTCTTGCATATTTTCTCCTCATTTAGCACACCTGAGAACAAAGAACACCAAAAAAAAGGAGGGGATGCTTTTGTAAGTTCAGCCGAGGTGATGAATACCTCAACTTCACGGCAACAATAGGACAGTCTGACCTGCACCACTGAAAGGAATGATGTGCAGACATGCAAATCTTCCTTAATTGCCTCTCTTTGTAAAAAATGGGCAAAAAAATGAGTGGCAACTTGAGGGAGAAGCAATCAGTCAGTCAAACCACAAAGCAGTGGAAAGGTCAGATTCTTACAGCCCAAACATCGTGAATTACAAGAAATATAAAGCATTAAAATTCCAAATGGCTGCTTTTAGACAGAGGCTTTAATGAGAATGAGAAAAGAGACAGCAATCTGTCCTCACGACAAAAATTGTAATGAGAATGTTCTCCTCTAAGTCTCTTCAGTGAGGGAAAAATGTTTCTGTGCCAGGACCATGAAGGACTCAGCTCCTGTTTGCACATTACACAGTTCAGGAAACTCACGTGGATCCATTGATTCGTCCTTTACCCCTTCCAAAAAAAAAAATGCTGAGGTCTGGCCTGGCTTCCAGCCATCCTCAGCCACAATTCCTGGCTGCCACTGGGTTTGTGGAACATCCCAGCTCTCCAATGGGCAAGGAAAATCAGGAAAGACGCAGGAAAAATTGCAAATGAAGAGTTAAACAAGCCTGGTTCAATGATGAGACTTTAACCCCCACATTAAATCACACCCACCAGCCAAAGCAGAAGATGGACACGGTGTTGCTTTTCCTCTGGAACACTCCAGAACTCTTTGGAAGAAGCTCCCAGAGCTCCATCCCTTCCCAGGCAGCACAGATGGGCTCTGTGCTGCTCCAGCGGCCACGGCGCGGCCGCTCGCTGCCCTCCCAAAAACACCCCAGGGACCCCTGCTCCCCTCCCTGAGCTCAGCAAGGACTCCAGAGCCCCAGCTGCCATTTCTGGACTTAGTGACCCTTGTTAGGAACATGCCTGATGGTCTCCATTCCCTGTGGAACCACATTGGTAACCTTGCCAGCGTTCCCACGCCGATGTCCTTCAGCCACGCTCAGGAGAGCAGCAGCTCCCGAGTGTGGAAGTGTCTGACTGCTCCTGGCTCCTCCACTGTGCCTTTCAAGGATTTCAGAGCAAGTCTGGCTTGTTCTAAGAACAAGAAAATGGATTTTTTTTGGCCTGCTTTGTTTTGGGGTTTTTTTTTTTGTATTTTTAAAAATCTATCACAAACCATTCCCAGTTTTTGGCAAGAGGCAAATAAATAACATGCCTTGCTCCAAGGTGATTACACCTTTGATGATCCCATCATCACCACCACAAGCGGATATAACAACTCCTCCTTTCAATCTTTATAAAATAATCAGGATATCATGGTGTTTTACCACTGCATTCCCTCTTTTTTCCCCCTCTCCCACCGCCTCCAGCCCACAGGAAGCAATCATTTCTATGCAAATGCTGGCTAATAGAAATATAACTTCTCCATACCCTGCCTTTCCTTGGGGAAACCAATCTGCTGGCTCTGTTTGGAGAGGCACAGAAAGCACTGAGCTGCAGAATTTGTCTGATATTAACATTTTCTGCATCATTTACATATTCATGGCTCGTTTCTTGTGCACTCTTTATTCTGGAGGAGCAGGAACCACCTCATTCCAACAGGCAGGAAAAATGGGAGGTGACTGGTGCAAACCCAGTCCAGTTCAGGAACCACTCAGAAAACCTATGGAAAAGCTTCATTTAATGGCAAATTGCTCCAATTTCCTGTTCTCCATGGGCTGAAGCACTCAGTGACCATTTTTGGGCTAAAACATGAGGAACTGACCTGCTCACAGGCAGGCAAGAGGTCACCTGGCTTGTCCCCTCCTGCTCAGGAGTGGAAACATGGCAGATATGGAAAATTATGAGCAGGAATTATCAGCAGAGAGGGTTTCTGCCATCTTCACCACTCAGCAAAGCACCTGCTGCTGCCTTGAGTAGGGAAAATCCTGCTGCTGTATACATATATGCTGTATATATATATTTGCTGTAGCAAATCTCTCACCTCCTCTGTTCAGCAGGACAGACTGCCAGCTTTAGGCTCCAAAGTCCTATTTTTTTCCTATTTTGTCACCTTTACTTTGTGATCCAAAATGCCCCCCTGGGGTTCCTGCTGTAGGAAGGAAGAAGAGGCTCTGCCCAGCATCCCACAAAGCCTTCAATGCTCCTCCTGAATGCACAAGCCAGGCTGCATTCATTTCAGCCCAGCTGCCAAAAATCTGCCTTTCTAAAAGAATTCAACTTCTGGGAAAATGATAAGCAGGGAGGACATTTATTTGTGAGAACCTTTGGATTAATACACGGGGTGCTGATCTCAGCACACACTCCAGAGTGTCAGACATTACAACTGAGCTGTACTTTGCAGCTTTTTCATATTTCTGCTGAAATATGGAAAGCAAATAAATAAATAAACAACCTGAAGCCTTTGTGTGAGAACAAATATCTCAATCACTGTTTCCAGGAAGTCTGCACTGTGCTTTTGCACATCCTACACTCACACAGGTCCTTGATCTCCTCTCATTTTCAAAGCTCAGCAAGAAGCAACTCCAAGATCTCCAAGGGAAGCTCCAGGAGTTTTGTCTCCCTAAACACCACTGGCATTGCAAATCCTCTCACTGAAAAATTCTCTGCTGGGAGGGTGGTGAGGCCCTGGAATAGAATTCCCAGAGCAGCTGTGGCTGCCCCTGGATCCCTGGAAGTGTCCAAGGCCAGGCTGGATGGAGCTTGGAGCACCTGGGACAGTGGAAGGTGTCCCTGCCCATGGCAGGTGAATTGTTAAGTCAGAAATTAAAGAGTAAAATCCTTCACCTTTGAAGATAATGAATACAAGTAGAAAAAACAAATCTCTGCCTGAAAAATAAATTTTTCCTCAAGCAAAAGCTGCCCACAGTTATTTACATAGGAATTCCTATTTCCAATAGTTTCTACATGAAAACTGATAACTGCATGCAAGTTAATAAATTAAAAGATGTCTCTTAAAATAACTCCTAAAGATCTAAAAATATCTTCGTATTAAATTTAGCAGATTTTTTAAATTTCTTTTCATCAAAGCCCATGGTTGTACTGCACCTGAACTTGCTCACCTCTCTCATCTTCTCCATGGGGAGTGAAATGAAACCCAACTCATTGTTTGGGGTTGATGAAGCACCTCAGCCTCCCTCACCAGGCTCATATTTCCATTAATAAATCAGCCCTACCTCTAACAGAAGATCAAATTTTCAAAAGAGAAAACAAAGAAGAAAAAAAATATAAATCAATGCAGAGGTGTCATTATCTGAGGAAACAAATAGAAAAAAGAAAAAAAAAAAACAAAAAAACCTTTTTGCAAATCAAGAAGAAATAAAGTGAAGCAATGCCTGAGTCAGCAGTTTGGAGCCAACCTCCCTCCTCCCTTTCTGCCTTCTGGCTCCACAGGTGTCCCTTGCTTTTTATTCCTCCTGATTTCACTGCTTTGGTTTGGATTCAGTCTGGTGCCAGATGTGCTAAGTCAGCAAATTCTTCCATCGACCTGGAAATTCCATTTTTCCTGCAGCTGGAGAACCTCAGCCCTTTGCTTTGGGAAGAGCTGAGCCCTGCCTGGAGCTGGGATCCCACTGCTCATTCCAGCTGGGAAGGGCTGAGCCCTGCCTGGAGCTGGGATCCCACTGCTCATTCCAGCTGGGATCCCACTGCTCATTCCAGCTGGGATCCCACTCCTCATTCCAGCTGGGATCCCTCTCCTCATTCCAGCTGGGATCCCACTCCTCATTCCAGCTGGGAAGGGCTGAGCCCTGCCCCAGCTGTCTGGAATGGCTGCCAGTGCACTCTGCTAACCTTGTGGGAGCTCAGGATCATCAGCCTAATTAAAATCGTTGCTGTATTTGTTTAGCCAGGCTCTCCCTTTTATCTGCACCCATAATGGTTTTGCCTCATCACTTCAAGAAGCGTCTGTGGGTGGGAGCAGTGAGTGATAGATTCAAATAATGAGGCTCTAAACGACTACAAAAGACTTTACACTGCTGTGAATCATCCATCTCCAGTGCTGCATTATTCAGAAATTAATGCAACCCTATAAATGAATAATGATTTAAATGTACTTTTTAAAATTGTTAATGCTCCAGCACTTTTTCCTTCTCTACATAATCAGAAAATTGATTATGACTACGACTAGACCTATGTTCTTAATTTAACTTATGTAATGGGGATGTAGAAAAAGCTTTGCAACAACAGTGGAAATGGAAAGATTTCCAGGAGAGTGGAAATGGGTTTCTAACCCTCAGAATTCCCTAGCCAAACTCAGAGGGAATTAACACCAAAAAAAGGCTCCTGGAAAGCTGTAGGCTCTAGAGAAAACTGAAGTATTGCCAAAGCTGAGGCAAAAGATCCAAAATAGACCAGAATATGTGTCAAATAGTAAGGATAAAGGATCATAAGGAAAATATGAGTACAGAATATTTTTTGCTCGTTATTTGTTTTCCCACATCACTCTTATTTTTAAAAACCAAGTTGTTAGGAGAATCCTAAAGCTAGGAGATGAATGAGCAGCAGAAACAACACCAACTGATTTCCAGGTATTTGTCTGAGGATGATTCCCATCAGGATTGTCTGATGAACAGCAGAGGGTGAGCACGCCACAGTGGGATTTTTAAAAGGATCTGTTTTCCAGAGGAGTTCTGGCTGCCCCTGCAGCCCTGGAAGTGCCCAAGGCCAGGCTGGATGGGCTTGGAGCAGCCTGGGACAGTGGAAGGTGTCCCTGCCCATGGAAGAGGGTGGCACTTGAGGATTTTAAGGTCCTTCCCAACCCAAACCCTTCAGGGACTCTAAGATTTCACTCCTCTCTCTGGGTTTTCATTTTTAGCAATAATGATCCCTTCATCTCTCTTTGAAACCACCTTGATAAAGAGATCCCACACTGGTGAAGGCAGGGAGCTCACACAGGGGTAGAGACAAAAGCCACAGAGAATGGTTATTGATCCTTCAGGAATCAAGGGTGATGTGACAACTTTGGTCCTGCCCCGTTAATCTCATTAAAATCAGAATTATTCTGGTTTCAGGAGGATGTGAGTGAAATTCAAACTGGGTCTGTGCATTTTTACTGAACCCTATCTGAGCAACGCATCAGCTCTTCTTTAGGCACATGTTTTAAAATAGATATTATGTAAATTATGAAATGCTTTTCTGTTCAATTCACGCTGGGAATTTTTCAGGAGCAGACCAGAGATGAGAAATCCTTCTCTTCACACAAAAGCAAGTGAAATGTAACAACTCCCTTCACCAAAAGACTGGTGAACAAGGTTTTCTTTTGTGCAGCAATAAAAGTACAATGGATGCATTATTTAGAGCTCTGCTCAAACCAGACACTTCAAAGCCTCTTCAGCCCCAGAAGATGCTTTCAATAAAGTCATCTTCCACCAGGACTGGTTTATATTTGCAGGTCCCCATTAAATAATCATAAATAACTGATGCCATAAAGGACATGAACTCTGCTGAGGCTACGCCACAGATGTCCCCTCATTAAAGCCTTGTAAAAATCAAAATCACTGCCACTGGAGCTGCAGGATTGTCCCAAAGCCTCAGAAATGCTGCCACCAACCCAGCAAACCCCTGCTCCTCCCCATCCCTTGGAGCTGGGTAAACTCCCATCCCTTGGGGTGAGTTGGGTAAACTCCCATCCCTTGGAGTTGTGTAAACTCCCATCCCTTGGAGTTGGATAAACTCCCATCCCTTGGGGGTGGATAAACTCCCATCCCTTGGAGCTGGGTAAACTCCCATCCCTTGGGGTTGGATAAACTTCCATCCCTTGGAGCTGGGTAAACTCCCATCCCTTGGGGTTGGATAAACTCCCATCCCTTGGAGTGAGTTGGGTAAACTCCCATCCCTTGGAGTTGGGTAAACTCCCATCCCTTGGAGTTGGATAAACTCCCATCCCTTGGAGTTGGGTAAACTCCCATCCCTTAGGGTTGGATAAACTCCCATCCCTTGGAGCTGGGTAAACTCCCATCCCTTGGGGGTGGATAAACTCCCATCCCTTGGAGTGAGTTGGATAAACTCCCATCCCTTGGGGTTGGATAAACTCCCATCCCTTGGGGTTGGATAAACTCCCACTTCCACTCCCATTTAACCCTGCTGACAAACTGGGAGCTCCACATTTCCTGCCCACCCCGTTTACCATGATGGAAACATTCCCTTAGTTCCTCCTTGGCTGAAGGGCTGCAGGAACCCTGGGAATGTCCCCTGATCCCTCAGGAATGGGAATCATTCCAGGAATAACCCACAGGAACCTGGCACTCACTGGTGACCCTTCCAGCTGTGCAGTGGCTCTGGGTCATGTTTAATACTGCAGCTGAGGTTCTGACAATATTCACCAATAATAACCAAACCTGCTCCTTTCTCTGCCAAATGCCAAGAAATGTTTCCAAGTCTTAAACCTGACTGCTTGTATCGAGTCAGACAAAACTACTTAAGTTTAATTTAATCAAGATTAAATTTTTCAAAGGTGGCGAAGAAGAGAGGTTAAAATTTTGATTTTTTTTTTATAGCTTTAAAGGCAGACCTGTGACTCTTAAGAGCTCCCCTGTCCAACAAGTTGAACAATTTTGATCTTAAGATTTTTCCCACTTACAAGAAGAAAAATCTTGATCTCAATGATAAATATTGGTCAGCTAATGAAAAACAAGTGTCTCATCTCAGTACTGGAAAGGATCTTTGTGTCTCCTCTCACAGCTGAGATAGAAAAACCAATGTCACCAAATTCATGGTGCCTGCAATTTTACAATTGATTCAATTTCAATTTTTTTGTGCCATTTTTTTCTCCCCACAATGTTTCTTTGTCTGTTTTTAAAATTATCTGCAGTAATTTCTGACTCTCTTGAATGAGCTCATTCTTTAGGAAAACAGCAAATTCCTACCACTGTATAGGAACTGTTTGGACTTGACTCCAAAATCAAAATGGAAACTGATTCTTGTGGCATTCAGTATGAAGGAATTCAGGAAAAAAATCCTGAAGAACCTCTTATCTCCCAAATCCATGTGCATTCTTCATCTTAAATAAAGTCAGTCCATGAGTTAAACTAGGGGAGGCTCAATTTTACACAATTAACTTTAAAGATTCACATCTAAAACATATAAAACCTTGCTCTCATATATTTTCAGGATAAATGGGAATGTGGTTATTACTTTATAAACTCACACAGGAAGAGTTGAGCAAAAAACAACAAATCCAACTCCTTGAGGGCCTCCTGGGCAGCAACACCAAGGAATGGAACTGTCCTGATCTTCCTCACTGAAAGCTGCCAGCCTTAAAATAACTTTGTGTTCCTGGTTTTTACCAATTCCAGTAGTTCTGAAGATCTGACCTCAAAATGTGCAGGGAATGCTTTAGCATTTAAACAAGGATTTCCACGAGCCATAAATTATTCTCTTTCCAATGCTCAAGACTGACAAAGGTGCCAGCTTTTCAATTTAATTAGGGAAATTCTCTGTAAGAGATGTGTTTTAGTCAAGTTCTGTTCTCTCAGCTTCACCTCAGGTTTCATCCTTTCCATCAGCCAAACAAATGCTCTCAAGTTGTTCTCTCAGAAATCATGTCGTGGAGATAAAACAAATGATTCCATTTTGCATACTTACATTTATCTTGAGAGATGCCTTCAAATCCTTCTCTGGCTGGCTGGGACACCCATTGTTTTCCTGAGTTTCTCAAAGGAAAAGCTTCCCAAAGCAGAGGAATTAAAGGACATCACCCCCATCCCCCACCACTTCATCTTCCACCCCAACTCCCCAAATTCTGCCACTACAGAAGGAAATCACCTGTGGAAAAGCTGCCCAAAACAGGAACAGAGAATTCCATCAGGGAGGAACAAAAACATTCATTACATTGAGGGTTTAAAGTAAAAAATTCTATAGATAATTTCTGTATTAATCACAGGTTTTGACAAGAAACAGAAATTATCTTCTCATTGGAAGGATTCAGACATTAAACTTTGATTTTTCCTTCTCTGCATTTTTCTCCAGCCACTGGAGAAGTCACTGAAACCTTGTGCAAGTTCCACTCTTAACTATGGATTTGCTCCCATTGATTTGCAAGAGTGAAACTGAGGAGAAATACATCAACTTGATTAAAATGACCCATTTTTATTGACTTTGTCTGTAATTAATTTTCCTGCAGCTGAACTAAAAGCACATTTGTACAACCTGAACTCCTCCCGTAGTGCAGAATCAGAAGCAGCAAAATGCACAAATAACTCTGAATTTAACAAGCTCTGTTCTAGCCTCAGCCACAGCTGCAAAAATGATGTTTTTCTTAAATTATTTTCCCTAGTTTGAATGTAGGTATTGCTGTTGCAGCAAAATCCACGCCATGCACAATAAAGTAAATGAGAATATTATTTAAAATCATGAACCTTACAGCTCATGGTTACACCTGGAAAGTGATTTTAGTGAGTTATGAAATAGGCAGGGCCTGGGATTCCTAAATTTGAAAAGTGGTGCTTAAGGTTAGTTCAAGAATTGAAAAAAAATCAGAACCTCCAGAAGTTATTAACACAGGAAAACATCATAATATAGAATTCATAATATAGAATTCTATGAAAGGCTATAAAGAACTTAAGAACAAACACACACAAATGCTATTGCTTTTTCTCTCTGTGTGAAACGAGACATGCTAATTCCATTTCCAGGAACTGGACTGTCCCTGAATTCCCCATTTCTTGCTTTTCATAATTTTTTTTTAACCATTTGAGTAGTTTGAGTTTTCTAAAGCTTAATGAGTGGACATGACATTTAAACTGTGATTTATTATATTCCTGAATGACACATGCACTACTTTCACAAAGACTGAATGAATTTTTTGCCAGGTTATCAGTGCCTTTTCTAGGACATACAAATGTTGGTGAAATTCCTTTGTGACACGTACAGAATTCTGCACACTTTAAACACAATTAGCTGACTGATTATGCACATATGAGAAATCAATCAAAATCAGAGCTAATAAAAATCCTCCTGTTGAAGAAATGGATGTAATTACTCACAATAAAGCCTCTCCAGCACTGAGGCAGTGAGCTGGAGGCACAAAGTGATGGGATGGTTTGGGTTGGAAGAGCTCCACAAAATCCAGGAGCTCTTTCCCTGGGAATGTTGGGGAGCTCAGAGGAAAGAGAGGGCACCTAAACTCGTCCCCTATTCATGAGCCACATGACCTCAAATCCTACTAAGTACACTTATTTCCCAGAGGTTTATAGAATACTGGGTTGTGTAAAAATAAAAGTGTGGTTCTCTCGCCCAAATCCTTGATCTGACTCTCACCAATTTTATCTTGGTCTGACTCCCACCAATTTTAGCTTAGTCATAAACATTTTCCTCCTAATGCTGTTATCCTTTCAGCAGTTTGCAAGATTGCTCTGTGATTGTTTCTTTTTATTCTCACAAGCCTGTGAATTATACTGAACAGCCTAGTCTTTATTTCACTTTTTTTTTTAATCTTATTTTACAATATCAGGGTTTATCAAGCTCGTAACCACATCCCCGTGCTTTTCCCCAGTGAAAGGCAGCAGTAAAAGATGCAAAGAAAAACCTAAACTGTTTCAATTTTCTAAAGCCAGGGGGTGAGGTAAAAGAGAAAGCAGGTTTTGAACAATTTTGTCCTAATAACTATTGATCCTACTGGGGAATTTTTGCAGCAAGCAGCACGGAACTGCCAAAATATGCAGCAGGAAGGGATTACAGGTATATGAAGAGATAACACAATCTCCTCATAAATCAGTTAAATAGTCAATCAAGCACAAGACACAAATCCAGAGGAATCCTGGCCTCAGCAGCTCCACTGCTCTCAGAACTCCCTGCATTTTTCCAGTGGTGCTCTAATCCTGTTAAGATTTCAGAGGCAAAGCAGTTCCGAGGCTGAGCTTGAATCTCTTCCTGCTCCTGCATCATTAAGCAAGTGCAGAATGAATTAATTACCTCTGATCACCCCACTCAGGGCAATGAGGCCACACAAGGTGTGAGCCAGGACATTTATTACAGATGACAGGGCAGCAGGACCAGAACTCTCTGACTTTCACATCCAAGTGAGAGCCACAGGTCTGAGTCGGAGTTAGCAGAGCTGGGTTTGCTGGAATAACTCCTTTAATCCACAGCTGGTGCAGGTGAAGTGGAAAAATGGAATACTGAGTGCTGTGACATTATTTTCATTATTCCAGAGCCGTTCTTGAGCGTGATGCTACAATTTCACTGTGCTGCTTCAGGCCTCAGCTCAATTCCTGTCCTTGGGGTGCAAGGGAGAATCCTGGCAGCATCCCAGGAGCCCAAATCCCCCTGGGGGATGATCCACAAGGTTCCTCCTGGACAGGAGAGGCCTCAGGGACATTTGCTGTCACTACACCCCACTCTGAGAGCCCAAAGCTCAGGGACAACTGCTGCTCTCCCCATCTCTGCACACATTCCTATTGGAATTCACATTTTTTTAGCATAAATGGATGGTATTTATATTAAATTTAACTACTGGCCCAGACTATAATTTGAATTAATACTCTCACTGCACACCTGCACAAAGACTATGTGAGGTAGTCTCACACAGTGACATCTCTATTTTATAACCCCTCAGATGCAGCCATCTAATTCTCTTTTCTGACTAGAAAGTGGGCAAGAAAAATTATGATAAAGCGATTTTGTCAGGGTGTCCTGACCTCTATTACAGGGAGAGATTTCAGGGTGGCTGGTGCTGGCAGAGTTCACACAGCAATTTCTCCACCCAGCTGTCCTCACCTGGGTCCAGCCCACGAGGATCTCCACAATTTTGGGGTTGTTCAGTTCACAGAAACAGCCACACTTCAATATAAGAATATTCTGTGGGAAAACAAAATATTCTGGCTTTAGCAAGCTCTTATGGTAATATCTGTGACCCACTAAAAGATTTGACACTCACCAGTCCTTCCATCTAAACCACCTCAATTTGTAGAGAAAATCTATTTCACTTTTCAATAATTCTTGTGTATTCTGCCCAACCTTTTTTAAAACACTGATATTGACAACCTTTCTCTCAGCAATTAAGAAAATCTCTATGAAAAAAGCTCAATTTTTTTAACAGTGTTACAGAATTAACAGATCCTTTCCCTTTCTTCCTCCCCATCTCTGTCATAAATGAATTTTAACAAGCTGAGCTCATTAAACATATTTAGCACAAGTACCTGAAGTAGATTTTAATAGTTTCAGTATTCCTAAAATATCTCTTGTGAAAAACATGCAGCTAGAAGAGCACATTAACGTGCTGCAGGGGTTTTTGGGTTGATTTTTCAAGGAGGCTTCGCTCCAGATCAGCTTTGCTAGGAGGGATGGTGCAAACCTTTGGAATTCTGCTCCAGAGGACACCTCCCACCACAGCCCTGGCTCTGTGCAGGCCTCCCAAAGATCACATCCCCTTGGCTGAACTGATGGTTTGTTATTTTTATATGCCTCAGGAACTATCTGGGGGGAGGACTGCCATTATTCCACTCTTCAGTGTGGAATTTAATTTAGGTGGAATCAGCCAGGTTTGGGCTCTTCAAGATCCCCCTCGTGGCCATCCTGGTTTTACTGCTCGGAATTGTGGAGGGAAGTTTGTGCAACTGGTGTGAGAGCACTGGGAAAGATCCCCAAATCCGACTTCCAGGATTCCCAGTCAGTGGCCACCCTATCTTGGATTTTAAACATTCCTCTCTTTTTAAAAATATTCTCCAAACTTTCCGTAAATAAAGCACTTTCCCTTTTCCCTAGGCATGTTTTCCTAAGGTTCCACAGCTCTAATTATTATGAGCAGTATCTTCATGGTCTGCTACATTGCTCAAAAATATAACCCAAAAAAAAGATCTATTTTGGAAGTTTCTTTGAACTTCCTAAGTTGATGATTTCTTACATAACTGCAATAAAAACCTCTGGGAAAGAATCTATTATGAGCACTGTGTCAGCAATTTTAGCTTATTACAGACAGCTCTCCCCCCTCTCCACAGAACTATTTAATGAATTAAAACTCAGGATTGGATCATTCCAGAGCTGAGAGCAGCCAGAGATTTTCCTGGGAGGTTTTTAATCTGAGATTAAGCGCTAATTTAGGAAAGGGATTTAATGAAGGAGGTGATTCTTCAGTGGAGCTGAGCTCAGCCCTCTCAGGGGCGTCTCAGCACCACCAAACCTCTGCCCTTTGCAAACCTCGGTGTCCTCTGGAAATTCCCCACGATCATGGAGAGATTTCAGGGAAAATCAAGGGATAAGTCAAGCCAGACTCATGGATTTAAGTCAAAAAAGAGATAAATAAGTGATCTCACTGCACATCACTTACTCTGGGGCCTGCAGATCTGATCTGGTCAATGCATCTCCTTCCCCAGGAATTCTTCACCTCTTTCTCCAGGAATTCTTCACTTCCTTTCCCAGGAATTCTTCAGCTCCTTCTCCAGGAATTCTTCAGCTCCTTCTCCAGAAATTCTTCATCTAGTTCTCCAGGAATTCTTCACCTCCTTCCCCAGGAATTCTTCACCTCCTTCCCCAGAAATTCTTCAGCTCCTTCCCCAGGAATTCTTCAATCTGTTGCACTCACACAATCAGGAGGACAAAATGAGTCATAGGTAGCCCAGTGCCATCTGTTCCCAGGCTGGGAGTGAGCAGCCAGCACAAAATTCCCTTCCCTGAGTGCATTTTGCCTTCTGGAGGAGAATCCACGGAGGGGAAAGCTGAGCTGCAGGAATTGGTGAAGGTTCTGCCACCCCCAATGGCAAACTCTGCTTATTCTGCATTCCCCAAAGCCCTCGTTCATGGCTTTCTGTTGTTTGATTCTGTTTTGTTTTGCCCGAAAAAATGGAAACTCAAAGTCAAAAGGAAGAATTGTTTGGTATCTCCTTTCCTCTTGAGGCTGGTCCCACCAGCTCAGGTTTAGTCCAGGTCTGAAAAATTTGGTCTCTACCCAAAAAACCCCATTCTGACTGAGGTGAATTTGAATGTGACAAAAAATAAAAGTTGCTTTTTACTGTCTAGTATCTTCCACACTAATTATCCACCAGGAACCATGTGAACACACACTTGACACCTTCTTATTAATTCCAGTCCTTGCTTCCACTTTGTCCTTTTGCAATTTAAGTGGTAGCATCTCACCTTCAGGTAAAGTTATTAATACATAATTCAAGAAATAATCCTACAACACTCATAAAAACAATATTTTTTTTTTCTCATTTCTAGGCAAAGTTATGCAACAGCAGCAGAACAATATGGCCAAATTCCAATATTATTGCAATCAGATAAAGTAAACAAATAAATCCATAAACATTAACATTTTCATTACTTACATCCTAAACACCATGATAACAACCAGATAAAAAGCACAGCAGACTTCTCCAGCCTTGGCATGATGAGCTGCAAAAATTGCCACAGTAAGTCAACAGGCAAAGTTTTTATGGCTCATATGTAATTAAAAAAGAAAACATCCTGTTCACCCAGGAAAACTTGAGCTGATTTGAAACAGAACATCTTGGTTTGCACCAACACTCCAGAATCCAAGAGGAATCTCACATCACTAAAAAATCAACATTTGGATTTGTCTATTTTTTATTATTCCATAGTCCTTCCACAGTGGAAAACTAGATTAATTTGAGCCAAAAGAGAGCAAAATTATTTCTGTAGTAGTAGCCCTAAAAAAAATCCCGAACACCTTAGGACTATCAGGTGCAGGATGAAACAGAAACTTCAATTAACAGATTTTTTTTGGCAGTTTTTCAACATTTTGTGATTAAAATACTGTCCTACTTTCCAGCATTTTTGCAAAGCTGGTGTAACTCCATCTAATAATCCCTACACTCAAATTTCCAAACACTCATGGCTTAAATGAACAATTCTTTTTAGAAGATTCTCAAATACCAAGGAAGCCTTTGTATTTTACATTTTATTTAACTGGGACATCACTGGAACTTAATCCAGTGCTATAATCACTGTGAGGAACAGACTCATTACTAAGAAGATACTCTTAGTTCTGGCTTTTTTCTCATTTCATGGCATCTTTTACACCCTTTGTTAGCAGAGACCTCAGAATTAGAGCCAACAAATCTCCTTTAAGGTCCTGAAGTGAGGGCTTTACTTGGTAAAAACAAGGTAAGACAAAAAAAATGAGAGAAGAAAAATAAAGTTTAATAAAGTTTAATAAAGTTTCCCTAATCAGCTGATTTTTATAAATGGTTTCTACCATTCCAGCTGATTTTATCATGTCCTGAAAATACCTATTTAGACATAATTGCATTATGCTCCAATGACAGAACTGCATTGATTACACACCAGGGAGGGAATTCAGGCCCACATCAGGGGGTGAGATAAAGAGATAAATTGCTTTACTTATTGAATGTTTAGTGCAATAATTAGTGTGGAAAAATCCCATGGAAAGCTGTGTCAGCAAGCATCTATCACCTCTCCAGGAACAGGCCTGAAAATTGGGATGATCTGGTGCTTAACCTGTACCTGCACCACTGCAAATATTCATCTTTTCCATGGGAAGTGGCAGCTGAGTTCCCAGTTCTAAAATATTGCTTTCCTAATATTAAAAATATCACTGCAAACATTATTTTTTTACCAGTTCCTTGCCAGCCTGGGCAGAGATTCTTCCCCATGATGCCTGTTGGGATAAATTTTTGCTGGACCTTTCCCTGCTGTGAAATTTTGTGGTTATTCCTCAGCTTGTATCAGGTTCTGCTCCTTCCCCTTCCTGTTTTGAGCTGATTCTGGCTCTGTCTGCTCCTTCTCTGCTCTACCCTGCTGAGGCACACCTGGAACATCACTTTTAATTCCAGGCTCCAGAGTTCAGGAGCTGCTGGAGAGGGTCCACTGGGGGCCACAGGGAGGATTTGGGGTCTGGAGCATCTCTGATGAGGAGGAGCTGCAGGAGCTGCACCTGGTTATCCTGGAGAAGGGAAGGGCTGAGAGGGAATCCCAACAACCCAATATCTGTAAGGAATGTCAAGAGGATTCTTGTCAGAGGTGTGCAGCCCCAGGGTGAGGAGCAGCAGCCACAAATTAAAACCCAACTCCTCACGAGGAAGAACCTTCCATGGAGTGAGGCAGAGCACTGGAGCAGCTGCCCAGGGAGGGCCTGGAGCCTCCCTGTCTGCAGATATTCCAAACCCACCTGGACTCATTTCTGTGTCACCTGCTCCAGGGGATGCCTTTTGGGGCTACCTGAA
>VZTT01012883.1:897-13817 GCA_013400855.1 Buphagus erythrorhynchus | reverse complement strand
CAAATTCAGTAGCTCTGAAAGCACTCCATGTTTTCTGGGGATCTGATCTGCTCTATATGCATCAGCTCTACCCTGATAATGCTTACCAAGTCAGGAAGACCCTGAGGGGAATTCAGTGAAGGAAGGCAGCCAGGTTTTCAGTGAAAGCTGTACAGTGCAGTGTTCAGCCATGTCAGAACATGAGCTCTTCTGCAGTTGTGCATAAGTTAAGCCTTTGGAAACTTTAAGGTCACAAAATGCAACAACTGTGAAGACTAAGTGCCTTTGATGCTTATGTGGCATTTGAAAAGGGGCTTTCAGGAACTGCATTTTGGATGCAGTTACCAAAATGTCAACCTTTCCCCAGATGGGTGCCTAGATCCTTTTCTTTTTGCATATTTTTGCGTTTGTATTCAACCTTAAATCCTAGGCCAGATAGCATCTTTCCCCTAAGCCAGACTTGTGTGATCTGTACCCAGTGAGGTGAGTTTGAGTATGAAATGGGCCCTCCAGTTACCTGTCAGTTCTCTGAAGAGCTGGCTGGTGCTCAGCATCTCAGCTTTACAGCTGTTCAACCATGAGAAGATTTGAACAGAGGGTTTCTTTTGTCTTCTGAATAATGTAAATGTATAATGCACTAAAAAAAAAGGCTGTGTGTGATGCAAGCTCTCTATCAAGGTTAATGTGCTGAGGAATATAACAGTGAGGAATATAACAGTAAAAACAGATACTCTGAATCAGGTGTTATTTCCAGCTGCAGGTAAAATCTTATCCTTAATGGAAACACATGACTATTGATCCAGAGTAGGCTAGAACTTCTTCTTGTAGTAATGTAGGACATAAATATTTAGTTAACACATAGAGCACTTTATAATTTAACTATGAACTTAAAAGGTTCACTGAAGTTCAGGTGGGCTCTTCATAAGTAAGCATTTATTTTTTTTTAATTGTATAGATCATATTTTCATAGCATTACTATTATCTTGCATGTTCATCTCTGAACATCTTGCTTTCTCCAAAAGCAGGAAATTATTCTGATAACAAAAAAGAGTGCATTTATGCAAATAGTACCTACAAAACCACTTCCTTTGAAAAAACAGCATAAATTATAGGGCAGAAGACATTTAGGTATCTTAAGTACTGGTTAAAAAATTAGGCATGATTAGTACAATAATAAAATATTTTTTATCAGCTATTTTCTATCAATTCAAGAAGTTGCATGTGGTGTTCCCTGGAGGAAACTTCCTGCTTGTGGCTGGACAGTACACTTTTCAGGGGAATGAGAAGTTCATTAACCAATGCATTTTTGTACAGGTGCAGACACAAGTGGGGAACCTGCTTCTATCAGTGGCAGGACAGCTGCTGATGCTAGACAGAAGATGGAAATTCTCATGTGATTCAAGAACTCCTGCTTCAGGTGTGGAGATACGCCACAGGAGAAAATGTGTGAGGTGCAGTTAGGCACAGATTTCACATTTCAGTGTATTCAATGTGTTCAGATACTGGGAAGAGTCTGAGGCCCTGGTATGGAAAAGTCTCTTGAGCTTTGCTTTTGCAGGGACCTCAGCTTTCAGCCTTTGAAAAAGTGCAGCAGAGGAAACACTACACAGTCTGGAGAAGAGGGTTGTGTGTCCCACCAGAAATCTGCTCAACAGCTTGTGGAGATGCAATGCAGCCAGTAAAGTCAAAATTGGTGTGTTTTCAGGAAACAGAAATACCTGGAGGAACAATCCTTGTGTTCCTGATATAATACTGATTTGATATTCTCACAGCATTAGGAGCACAGGTTTTTTTTCCAGTCCTTAATGTAAACTTCCAACACACTGTGGGCAATTAAGTGTAGCCACGATGAAATCCAGCAGCATATTCCAGCAAACATAATAGCAAAGCATAGATAGAGTAGAACAAATTGTTAACAACTCTCTGCAGATGTCCCTACTGTGCTATATACAATAACTTCCCATTTTTGAGGCATCTTCAAAAGAGGTGAGTTTGTTTACAGCACTTTAACCAAATACTTTGCTTTACACTGAGCATTTCCCATTATGGTCAGTATTCAAACATGGAAACAGGCAATATCTTTATACATACAGAATTCTGACGTTGTTGGAGTTTTGGTTGGTTTGAATTAAAATTAATTGTAATAAATTATACTTTTTGAGAAGTCAAATTTGATTCACTGATTCCTAACTCTTAAGAGGATTATTTTTTAGTGAGATTTCTGGCTACAGTCGCCAAAAACTATTTGACTTGTTAAAACTCATGGTGTCTGGGAGGCACTTCCAATCTACTATATGAGGCATTTCTGAACCAGATTGCATCCACACAATTTAATTTAATAGCTCCTGATATATTTAGTCTCCACAAATTTCCTGAATCCCATTTTGTACCTAAATATATACATATATTTAGGGAGCGTGTAAGCTGCTTGTAGCAATGAATTTAAATAATTATGTTTTGATCTATCTGTCAGAGCTGAGTACAGGGTAAGACCCCAAGTTTCTTATGTTTGTTACATGAAGTTTTACAAGACCACATTGGAACCATACTAGAAAATGTGGTAAGACTGGCAGTGGTGTAGCCATACAAAAACCGATGGGAAAAACCTAAAAATAATTACACAACTTCTGCATGAAATGTCAAAGGTTATAAAGAAGTGATTTTGAGATTTAATGCAACTTCAGCCTCTAGTCTATTTGCAGTCATGGACAGAATTTGTATACATACAACCCACCTTTGATGTTTGGCCACCTGCACTACCTTACAAAAGGCAGAAACCTGTCAGTGTGTTATTCTCTGTCATGTAAACTTCATTAAATTTGTTTACTTCAAAACCCTGTCAGATGTACAAAGATTACTTTACAAGTTCATTAGTGATAAAAAAAACGGAACTCTCAAAGTCTTACCTAATAGTTGAAATAATATTTCTAACTGTATTAACAATAGAATGTGCTTTAAAAAGCAATTAATGGCTTTTCTGAGCTACTAATCTTCATCCAAAAAATTAGTTTTGATGATCACTCTTCCTTCTCTTTCCTCAGCTTTAAAAATCCCACACAGTTTTTTTTCCAGGAAGCCTTACCACAACGACACAGCACAATTTTGTCATTCACTTGTATTCCCCATCATGAAGTTTTACCAACTGTGTGAAAATAAGCAGATGGAGCACTAGAAAAAGTAGAATAGAGCATAGTTCTCACCTAATGCCAGTGGTCTTTCTCTGACTTTTGAGATTCATATGAGTTCTGCCTTTGCAAAGCCTAAAAAGAAGATGAACTGCTCCATCTTACTGGCTTAAAGAGAGATGTAATAGATAATTATTTTATCTGTGTATGCCTACAGCTATCAAAAAGTGATATTCTGTATCCCTTCAATGAGACCAAGACCAGAGTTTTAAAAACACCATCTATTTTTTAGACAAAGTAATTTAAAGAGACACTTGCATAATAGGCATGAGGTAATCATTTGATTTGAAACCCATATTTCAAAGGCAGCCAAATACCCCATCTTTCATCAATTTTTAGGCCCCACAATGTAAACCAGAAAATATTCACTCCACTTAAAAATAGTATTTTAGTAATCATAACATTATCAAGATTTTAGAGAAGGAGGCTATTGATTTCTTCCTCTGAAACTTATAGAGAAAGTCATATATTGCAGGAAAGGTTCCAGAGTAGATACAGGCTCAGCAGAAAAATTACAGGATCATTTGATTTCTCTTGTTTCTTTAGGAGTGCTTCTTGTAAAAATCACGTCTCAGTCAGAGATGGACAGTCCAGGGAAGAATAATTTAATAAAATGTAGCCCTCAAGGATCAGAAACATTCTGATATATTGGTGTTTTTCAAAATATTCTCACCAATGCCTGCAGCTGATTGCTTTAATAGGATTTTTTATAAAAGACAGTTAACAACTTTGTTTGTCAAGAGTGGCTATGGTCAGTTCCGTGAAACTAAATTAATCCTCTCTACTTCATTTATTGTATGGCACCCATGTACTAAATATTTAAAATTACATTTAAAACTAACAAACAAATAAATAAATGAATAAGTGCATTCAAGTGGGCGCTGTAAATTAAAACATGTCGCAGCCCTTTTTTTTGGTGCAATATGATCTGGCTGAGATACATATAAATTATGGATTATAGAAAACCTGGCACCCTGTTCCATCCAAAAATGCAAAAATTACCTTGTATCTTTCTTATTTTCTTTGCCATTATTAACTTGACCAGAGAGATAATCCAAATTAAGCAAAACCTAAACCCATTTCTGTGTGTGAAAGTGTTGATTAACTGCCCAGAATCAGAGACCTTGTTGGTTTTAGCAGTGGATATTGAATTGAACAGGTTTGAAAATTAACTTTATCTCTGGCATTTCAGTTCAAATTTATGCCATGTTTTTTATCAGTGTAGAGTGAAGACTGATGCATAAAGTAGAACTTTCAACTTATAAAGTAAGGCAGATCTGAACTTGCCTTTTGTTGACATGGTGCATAGGATTATATGTGTCACGAAGACTTAATTGCATTTTAATGATTAAATGGAAATAGTTTTCAGATCTAAAAACAATTCTCAGAAATGCTTCTCCAAAGGGATATATCCCGTGCATGCCAGGGCAGGGTTTTCTCAGGACAGATATTTTTTCTCTGGTAACAATGTTTTTTTTTTTCTTTTCACTAGGGTTCCTGGATGTCAGATGCAGTTGTAGGGTGATTAAAGGAGAATGAGCACAGAGCAAGAAGCTCCAAGGGATATGCCCATGATTGCCTGGTTTTAGTTATAGTGCTTTTGTAAAGTTAAAAGTAAGATAAAATTCTTTTGGGAACAAAAAGTGTATTCTTTCTAGTTAAACTGTTCCACAGATAAGTTATTGCTTGTGAACTACACTTAAAGAGACAGAAACTCTCTTAGCTCCATGTCCCTAAACTAGCTGAACACACAGATGAATAGCATGTATTTGAATGCAGAGCAATGAATGTTGTACTTGGTAATGTTTGGACTTTCCTGTGCTCTTCCAAGCTCCCACAGCAATGCCAGGGTGCAGGATGGTGTCTATCACTTCCCTGGAAGCCACCATGCAATTTAGAAGCAAAGAATATGTGGGCAGTGTGAGTGATTGCACGCACTAAAGATCTGTTTGGAGGTTTAAAATAAATTTTCCTGACAGTGCTTAGTGGGGCTAATGTCTCTTTTTTAAAAAACACAATGATGTAAACGAATTATTTTAATGGCTTTTTAAATGTAAGTGCCAAAATTTTGAATCTTAATACTTTCCTTTATGTGAAAGTAACATTTTCAGAGTAAACTTATTAAAGACAGCAGACAAAAATCATATAACTGAGATTTTTTTTGTGTGTGTGAGTGGTATTAACAATACTCATATCTGAGTATCAATAAATTCTTTACAAAGACACTCAATATACATACTCAGTCTCTTTCATCTTTCAAACCACTATGTAGAATAGCATGGCAAGTTAGTACCAATGGAGTTCTTCATCTTCTTTAGACCATCTATGGACTGAAGATGTTCATTGGACTGTAAAAGAAAGAAGAGAGGTCATTGTTTAATAAGAAATACAATATTATTCTAAAAAGTTACAGAGGATTGTCTATGGACACAAGGATCCATGCAACATTTCTGTCAGTGTGACTGGCATTATAGCCACTCATTTGCTTTTCATCAAGAAAACTCACAAAAATATAATTTAAACTCTTTTGTAAAATAAAATCCATAGTCAATATAAAAATTTTAAAAAAATAGGACTGTATAACTTCCTTAATGCATTTATAAAAGAGTAGGTGCTCAATTTCATGTAATATTTACTTCCCACATCTTCAAAGTATGCACCTTTTCTCAAATAATTTGACTGGGATCAAGCACATAAACTTTGCCTAACAATTGAAAGTGTTAGTCACTGTTTTTTCTTCAGTAAGTTTTAAAATTCTTATTTCTCTTGTAAATTAAGGTGCACTGGCTTTGGGCTTTACAATTATTCTTTGTTCCTGTGCAGTTCTCAGTGTGCAAAATGTTTATAAGTTAGGGATAAATGAAACTCTCCAGATTCAGCTATTTTAAAGCTTATAAAATATTAAAAAGTAATATATAAACTGGTGCATAGAAACCAATAGGAAGAACTCAGTTGAGATGATCAAGTGTTTCATTTTTCTCATGGTGCATTCTTTTAGTCTTTATTTTAATATAACAGTGTCATAATAGAAGAAAATGCATCAAAATGAGTCAGTGCAGTTGCTTCATGGATAGGTTTAGTTTACACAGGCATAGTCCAAAATGGTGAAAAGAAGAATGCCAGTGCATTTGTGATTTCACAAACTTTCAGTTTTTCCAGTAACTGAAAAAGAAGCACAGGAAATGCTGTCAGATTACTTAAGAGATCCAAATTTCTAATAAAGGTGTGAAACAATTATAATTTGTAGCTGCCTCAAAAGATTGGAAGAAAAATTATTGATAAGGACGTATATTGAAAACTGGGATAGATAACAGAAGTTGAAGGTGGCATTATGGCTGCAGGCACTTTTGTGTGCTTTGGAATGACTCTAAAAAGGTTATTGGGAGAAAGGAGGAACCAGGGAACTAATGCTCATCTTGTCTCTGGAACTAATCTTTTTCTTCTGCATTCTGAAAAACCCCTCACAGGCAAAACATCACCTCTAACCTTGTTTTCTGTTCTGTGTTTTTTATTAACCTTTCTTTTCCAAGTCTACAGTTTTCACTTGAGTTCAGTCCTGATAGCAATCTAAGTTGACTGCTTATTATTTTTTTACAATGAGTAAGGTGCTACCACAATATTATTTCAGCAAAAAGGCCATGTTTAGTTGCCATGGCAATTAAACAATAATAACTGCAGTCTTTACTTGTCTATCACAGTTGTCAATCCAGCTCCTGCTTCCTAGTGCCAAATTTAATTTTTTTTTTTTGTTAGTCAATATTGCTTCATTCAGGTAATGCAGGTGAGCTTGTTCTGAAGCAGGAAACAAGCAGCTGTGAACCTGTTGTAGCTGGATACAAGTCTAGGCATCCATGGCATGGGTCAGTGTTGGTCAAGGGCTGGACTCAAGGAGCCAAATGAGTTAATCTCTGTCTGAGATGACAGCTGAGATGACAGATAAATGTGTGTTAAGCTCTGTGTTACAGTGACCTTTGGGAAGCACAGACAGCATTTTCTGTCAAAATTCTACATCACCATGAATATCCTTGGGCTTCCAATTCTTCGATCCTTCTGGGATCAATTTAGGGTACAACCAATTATTTAGCTGGGAAAAAAAAAAGCAAGAATAAAACACAAACCATGCAGACATCTGACTTGTTTATTTTTTGAAGGGTGCTTATGAAAATAATGAATGGACATGATTTTCATTGAAAAAAAAGTAAATTTTTGTAATCTTGGGTTTCCTTAGATTATCAGGGTTATGGGTTTGGGATTACCTCCCAGTTACCATGTGGGACATATAGTTCAGTAACTCTGGGTTGGATAGGAGGATATGGCACAGAAAAGCACAGCCCTGCCTCCACTCTGCAGCTTCCATGAAGGGGGAACCACGACTGTGTTCATAGGTCAGATGCAGCTGTGGTTCACTTGTGTAGGGTGCACAGCCCAGGGATGCTCCAGAGCACGGTCCAGAGGGTGAGCCTGGACACAGCTTCAGGGCAGCAGCACCAAGTGAAGTGCTCTCAGCAGCCATGGCTCACACCACACTGACAAAATAAACAGTTCTGTGTGCATCTCTTGTCTTTGTGCTTTCCCTTTGTGGGACTGCACCCAATTAAAGGAATGTTCTAATCAATGAAACATTGCTGACAAGCAAAACCAGCTCAGTTAATGTGTTGGACCATCTGACAGATGGTAACTGCCAGTGTTGTCCTGGACAATAAACTGCTCCTTTATGCAGTACATTTAGAAAATAAAACTGTCTCCCAAGTTGTAGACAATAGTTTTTTTTTGGTTTTTTTTGCTATTGAGTTTTGTCACCAAAATCCTAGGTCAGAACATTCTGATAACACACAATTCAGGAATTCTACAGCTGAGACACGAAGTTTACTACTGTGTTGGCCATTTATGTTCATATCTTATCATTATTAGAAGGCTACTTCAATAGTCAGTTCGAATAATCAGCTGCAGGTAACTTGTTTCACAAGTGGTAATATGACTATTTTCCTTTCAATACATTTTCCTTAACTGGTCTATACCAAATTGTTCACATCCAAAATTAACAAGCTGACATTAGAACAATTAGTTCATCAACGAGTTACTAAGGGGACAGAAAAATAAAATGCTGAGGGATAAAAGGAAAGCTCCTAAAATTTATCTGGAAATTAATAAAAATTTTCTTCTGTCAATGCTGGACTGCTTTAATTATTTCTGACCCAGATTCCCAAAACTTTACATTTCCATATCCCTTCCCTAGGAAGTACCTTACAGGGGAGTTAGATCTGTGCAAGGCCATATCTTCTTTTGATACCCTATAATGACTTCTGAAGCCCTCTTGCCTTCAAATTCTGTTGAATAGTTCTCATCAGTGTTGAAGCATGCTCTGGCTAGAAGGAAAATGTGAAGGAACAAATGAAGAAACATTCCCTAAAAGCTTCTTTAATTTTTATTCTGACAATCTTCTCTTATTATTACTGGAAATCCCTTCCACCCTTGCTTTGCCGGACAGCTTCCACACTCAAGTATTTTTTTTCTCTATGTCTTCATGAATGACCCTTTACTTCCTCGTTTTGTTCTTTCATTCTTATTATCTCCTTTTACCAGTACATCCCTTGGTTACTTCTCCTCTAGTGCTGCTCTTTTTGCAATCCTGGGCCTGACACAGCATTGGCAGTCTATCACTCACCCCCTTATAATCTGACTTTATAGCTTTACACATCAGGCTTTTCAAGAGGGACTATCTGCTGGTTTCTGGTGATTCATCATAGTTTACCACTGTATCCTAGATCCTAGATTGATAGTTCAGTGTTTCTGTGATAACAATCAGATTTTTTTTTTTTTTTAATTTTACAGCTAACTTCAGTTAACTGTAACCACAATGAAAGAATTTGGAGTATACCCTAAGCAGCTTGTCTTGAACTGCAGGAAAAGATAAGTGAACACTGCCTCTATTGTTAAAAACAATAAACATCCTGAATAGGCCGTTCACCAGCAGTGCTCATCCCAGAAAACATGAAAATAGAAAGAGAGAGAGAGAGAGAAAGAAAGAATGTTTTCCTGGATTCCAGTGAGCCATTATATCAGATTTGCCTTCACCATGGCCAGGGATTCACATTAAAGACAAACAAAAGAGATTTTATTCAATAACAGTCAAGTTGTAACAGGGTCAGACATACAACAGGAGAGCATGTCACAGCTGCTGACTTCTGAGTCTAAACAAAAACAAATTAGCTTCTTGGCCAGTTTGCTTATAGAGGGAAGGTACCTCAGCCCAAAATTTGTAAGGCTACCTTTTCTTGATCACTGAAAGATGCAGTCACACTCCTTACAGAAAAGAACTTCAATACCTGACAACAGGCAAATTTTAATTCTTGACTTACTTAATTCTTTTTTGAGCAATCTCTTCCTTACAACAACAAAACCAGGGATTTGGGGTGTTTTTTATCCCTTTCACTCAAAAAGAAACAAGTTAAAAGATGGCAGGAAAGCAATCTGTGCCTTTAAAAAACAAAAGAATTCTGTCTTGTTCAGATTAAGCTAAAATGTTTTCAACAGAATAAGCAAAGAAGAATCCTTTCAGCAAAGGAAGCAATGTTAATATAAAAGAGTGATTTTAGAAGTCTTTTCCCGCCATTTTTTGAAATAAGAAGTATCCATTTATTATTTTCCTACAAGCATGAAATTATTATATTAATGTTTTTTTTTTATTTCCCAACAGCACCTTTTACCTAAAGGATTATGACTTACAGTTCAACAAATTCTCTCCATAAGGAAAAGCTGAAGGCAGCATTGTGGAAGAGGCTGGAATGTCTGTAGGTATGATTTCACTATGTATGCTGTTTTGCAATGGGGACTGCTTGAGAGTATATTTTCAGTCGATATTTTTTATAATTCTATAAAATATATCATAATCAATAAGTTAAACAGAATTTTTCCAGTTTATTGATTTCTGAATTTCGGGGAATTTATTATATTCTGAATATCCTTGGCCAGACCCTAAACTTCTCTATCTCCAGAAACATGACATGCAGCCATCACAGGGGAAAAAACAAACAGAGTCCCCAGCTGTCTTTGTTAAAACCAGTATGCATTGTATTGTTCTGGTTCTGTTGGTTTGGAGGTTTTTTCATCTCTATGAGGAAATATTCTTAACAGTACCTTCTCAAAAAGGATTTTCAGTTCAATATTTTATAATAAAGATCTCTTTTCTCCTTCCTATAGAGTAAGAAATGAAGAGCCAGTTGAGGGACCATATGGCTTAGAAGTTCTCATTTGTTTAGTTAGATGATACCACAGACAGGAAATCAACGTATAGGAATTTCACAACCACATTTCCATCTGTTTTATGTGGGTGATGCCATCAAAGAAGTTGACAAGTCTTAGCAATTCTCCAGCATATGTCAGCTTTTGGTAGTGCTACAGGTCCAAAGTCCATTCTCACACCTGCCTCAAGCAGCAGCAGGAGCCAAAATTGAAGATGATCTCTGTGGAAGGCCAATGGCTACACAACCTGGTTAGCCCTGAACTGTGATATTTCTGGTTTTATCTGTGTTTGATAAGATATGCCATCGTTTGTCGTGGAAGTTCTAGTGTAATTACTACCAGCTGAAATAAATTTCAGTATACAAAGATCAAAACAAGATTTTTTTTATAACATGCTGGCAGGCTATAAATCTGCTCATCAGGTGCAGGATCTACTGAGAGTTGATAGTTACTGGAGAGCATAAAGGGCCCTTCTGGAATCAGACATTAAATCTCACAATCCCTGTGTGCTTTGAAGTCATTCCCACTCTCCACGTCTGGAGGGTGTGAAAGAAAACCAAAGTTGGATTTGTATGTCATTCAAAAAGAGACATCAATTGAAACATTTAGGAATATTATTAGTGTAATTTACATGTCATGAAGAGTCTTGTAACGATGCTAGTTTTGCTGATTTTCTCTCAAATAAAAGAAGTTCAAGCTGCTTATTATAATTATTTTTCTCAAAAGACTGGAGAAATGGTCAGTTATAAATTCAGCCTCTAAAGATGAATTTAATCAAGAGAAGAGAATTTTCATTCTTGTATAAATAATCAACTGAATTTTGCAATTTTCATTCAACTGCTTGTGCTTTCACTTGCAGGTCTTAATTAGGATCAGTATTGCATCTTGTAGACAGCTAGACTATTAGTATTGTTGGTAGCTTGCCACCATATTTGGCAGCCCAACAAAACTGCAAAAGTTAAAAAATAAGCCTATTAAAAAAGTCAGTAAAGCCAACATCCTTTCTGAAAGCTTTAATCTAGGTTTCCATATGATGTACCTTTGCTGAGGTTTATCAACCTGCTGCTCTACTTCCATCTATAAGAGAATTTTCTCTGAATACCACATAAGAAGAAATTATCCTTCTTTTGCTATCAGTCTGAGTATTGATTATCATTTTCAGATTCTTATGCCCTTCATGTAAGCATTCTTGAGAAGGCTGCTTAGATCTAAAGAGAACACTTTTATTGCTTGTAATCACGTTTAGACTGCATGATGGATGCATATCCTTAAATGAAAACAGAAGGCAACGTCGCATTTTTGTTGTAATTTATACCATCCTCCTTCACAAGATTAACTTTATTGACAAATTTGGAATTCACTAATTCTAAGGAACAGATCTTTAAAATCAGATAGGCTATAGAACACAAAAGAGGAAAGCCTGGAGAAAGACAATGACAGTTCTATTTCTGTCACTGCTGTGAATCTTTTTTTTTTTAGAACAAGAGGTCCTTCCATTTCCTTTCTTATCCATCGTTGTGTCCATTTAAAATGTTAACTCCTCATAATGATTAGTTCATTTGTTAAATTTGTATAATATCTAATAAATGGACCTTCAATATTTCTTGGAAGCTAGATGGAATATCAATAAAAGCAACAAATAATAATAATTATAACCTAACAGAAAATGTTTAGCTACTCATTAAACCCATCAACAAAAGATATCAATTACTGATTAAGCACTATTAAAAAGTGAGTTTCAGATAGAAATATCAGAGGTTAAAGATACAGGGAATCATACAGTTACAAAGGGAAGTGACCTACCTGTCTTATCTTTGTTTGCTAAGAAAGACTGTCTCCATCTCCTGATCCATAACAATGACATTGTAAAGGGTATTTCCTTCCCCCATGTTTCAGGTTAGGAGAGCATTGTGAAGTAACCAAAAGAAATTAGAAGGCAGCAGCTTTTTAAGGTGTCTAATTAAGGTAGAATTCTTTGGGAGTTTTCACCTGACAAAACTGAATAACTTGAAGAATCCCCTGTATGGTTTGAATATCAGCTCTGCAGCAGTAGAAACAGCAGTAAAAACCCTAACAGCAGTAGAAACCCTAAATGGGAAGTCTATGGTACAAAGTTAAATGTCTTTTTAAAACCCTGCTACAGATGAAATCTAGGGAAAAATGGAGACAATATAGTATTTACCAGAAACAATTTTTTCTTTTGTATGGTTCTGTACTTATTTCATCTTAAGTGATATCATCTCAGGCAGTTGAAATGTGCAGTGGTTTCATTCCCAGAAGCAAGCAAATTTTTCCTTAGTCAAGTGATTTGATACAGTACATTACAAACACTGCAAAATTCACAGCAGTAAGAATAAATTCACTTTGTCTAAAGATGCTTTCACAGTATCTTATTGATGCCAGTATTTGCAGCCACTCTTTTCTGGGATATTTTCTCTCCTCTCCTCTCCTCTCCTCACCTTCTCACAGTGGGGTTTCCCAACCTGTCTTCTGTCCCAGCTACAGGTTTCCTGC
>VZTT01012880.1:8825-36038 GCA_013400855.1 Buphagus erythrorhynchus | reverse complement strand
AAAAAAAAAAAAAAAAACAACCTGAATCTGTTCCAGTACAGTATGTGCTTGATTTCTCTTCTCTATTTATTGAGCTCCTGAATAAGTTATTCACCCACTGTTCCCAAAGTGTGATATTTTTCTGCCAACAAAACAATAAAACAACACCAGAATATGTTTTGATTTTTTCTGTTCTTTTACCTAGAAGCCCTTCATATGTTTTATTTATGTTTCTTCTGTCCCAAGTAACACAAAATCTATCATTTATTATGTGCATTTCCAAGCAGGAAGCTGAAAGTACAGCTCCCAGAAGCCTCTGTGTTAGCATTTAAAATTTGCAAAACCAGAGATATTTCACAGACTATTTGGAGCTTCCTCTTCTTGGTTGTTGACAAAAAGCAAACAAAGCAGGAATCCTAGCTGTAACTGCTCAGCAGTGAAAATTTGAGGCAAAAAAATTATCTGGCACAGAGGGAAAGAAGGTCAGCTACAAGAAGGGGTTGGAAGGTTAGAAACAGGAGTGCCCCAGAGACACAACACGCCTTGCAAGGGAGTGAAGTTTCATGCCTTGGCAGAGAGGTAAGATGCAGCCTCAGCACTGCCTTGTGGACATCCAGGACAGGAGCTCTCAAGGGCTCCAGCTCAGTGGCCACCTTTGTCCAACAGAGCTGGCCCGGGGGACACACCCCGTGCTCCTCATGGAGCTGCTCTTGGGACTGGTGCTGGTGCAGGTGTACACAATAATGTCCTTGTGACCCGTATTTGCAGACTCCGTGTAGAAACATGTATTGTGATGGACTTTAAGAAAGCATTGTTCATTAATTGCTTCAATTTCATTTCATCCCAAATGTGGATTTAAGCACAAATGTGTTTAGATTTCCTTGAGGGGTACCATAAAAATTCTCCAGCACAAGCCTCTTCAGAAAGAAGCTTATTCAGAGGACGATTTTCAGCTAGTTTTTGTTATACCTGTTCTCTGTCAGGAGAAATAGTCCAGTTTGTTAGCCTGTGAGATATATGGTGAGAGATATTTGCCAATCCCCCATCTAAATCTGTGTGGCTCTGCAGAAGATCTTCATTGAAGTTTAGTCTTATTATATATAAAAATGGCAAAATGTGTGCCTAAGTTGAAAACAGCAATATTTTTTTAATAAAAGCAGGATTACCCTGCAAGTAGGATAAGAGCTTGATAGCCAGTGTCAAACCCAGAGACCAGGAGGGTCACTGTGTTGGCTACTGGATGAGCCATGGGGTCCCAGGCAGCTGTTGGGGAGACCAGAGACTGGGGGTCACTGAGACACCCATTTGAGAGTGTGTGTGTGTAAGCACGAAGCGAATGAGGCCAGGGCATCTGGGACCAGCTATCAGGGAAGTCTGAAAGTATAAGCCTAGTCTGGAGGGCTCCATAACATGCCATTAGACCTCAAAAATCATGCAATATCATGGTCATGGCCGTGTAATAGCTGAGACATTTGTACTCCTCATGTAAAAGTACTTTATGTACTAAATTTTTTTTCTATTCAGTTTGTCAAGAAGTGTTTCTAACTAGTGGAACAGTTTCACTTGAGTCAACTCTGGACTTCCTCCATGTTCACATCTCCTTTGCATATGGAATACAACAAAAAGTAAATTCTCCCCAGCAGAGGAATATAGTGATGCTTTATGCTTCTCCATCCCTTCTCCCTTCTCACCTACCTTATGTCTCAAAAGTATTCTACACTGGAATCCAAACATGCCATTTCTCAGGCATAAAGAAAATGTTTGATGTGAATGAAGGCTTCCAGGGATTCCTAGAGGAAACTTGTTTTCCAGAGTAATAACTAAAACCACCATGGAACATCAAGTACATTGTTATTTAAAGTCAAGTAAAATATGGCATCATGCTAGAAAGGTTACTCAGCTTTTGAAAGCTTGGAATTCAGAAGCCTGTGCAAGGGGCACTAAAGGAGAAAACAGTTATTTTAATATGCTTTTGTGGTACAATGGTTGTGGCTATGCTTGGAAACTGGTTTTTGGGGACTGCATTAGCACAGGAGTGCAGGCAGAGTCCAGCTTACAACCCTGTTTATCTTAACACCCGTATTATGTCTCTCAGTACAAAGAACAAAAAAAGTCTTTAAAAATGTGGATAAAATTCTTTTTCATTTGAATCAGAGATAGCTATGAAAGATAAATCTTTATGGAATAGAAATTAAGCAGCAGTGTAAAGCACTAGACAGCATTGCCCTTATGGAGTTAAGAAGCAGCAGCCTGAGTAATTTGCTGCCTTCTGTCTTGTGGTAACTCTTGTACCCTGCATGCGTTAACTGTACACTGAAAACACATTTGTCATTTTATCTGACAGTCATCTCTCAAGGATTGGCAGTCTACTGGTCTCCTTTTCAGACCAACAATCTGCTACCCTACTGAGAGCATTCTCCACTCCCATCAAAGTGTAATTAAGATTATCCTGTCTGAATGCTCCCTTTCACCCCTACAAAATTGGAAATCAACTACTACATGAAAAGTGCTTACATAGGCATATAATTAAATCCCTTAGTAATAATCCATTTATTTAAGTCAGTGCAATATCTTATGAGTAGAAGACCTGCAGCTCACAATTTGAAGTCTTGGTAATTACTCTATTCAGGAAAACCACTGTGCCCACACAAAGCCTTCTCCAGATGGAAGCATATGCAAAGATTTGGCCTGATCAGTACTTGGATAGGATGTGTGAGTGAACACTGACTACACTTCCATCAGGGCCTGATTCACTGAGAAGCTTTCCACATCAGCTAAAATGATGTTTCAGGGTATGGTATTCTTGAATATGCTGCATTCAGAAAACCAGCTTTTATTAAAGACAAGATATATTAGCAAAGGATATTAAGTGAGATTTTTTTTTTAACCTAGCTTTCCGCAACATTATTAACCTCAGGGCTCTTGATCTCCTTTCACCTCCTTACAGTCTCTCTGTATTTTCCCTTGCATGTAGGATTCTTCCCTGGCCTCACTCCAACACAGATCTGCAATATTATCTTCCCTGGCAAATAACTGTCACACTCCACTCTAGGACAAACTGCTCCTCTTTGATTAGCACATTGCTATTTCCAAATTAAGTTTGCTGGCTGTTATATTATTCTCAAGAGTGAAATGAGATATATAGTCACATAACATCAAATGGAATATTTTCACCTGAAAACAATTTTGATAATTTTCTCTAGTGAATGTCTTAACTTCTGGTTGCCAGGTCTTCCTTATGAGATATGCTTATAAATTCCATACAGGCCCTCCAATATTCTTCTCAATAATCACGAGGCATCTACACTAAATGAACACTAAGGAAGAATTAGGCATTGAAAGGCTAGATATCATTTGTAGTATTGTTATTGCACTAGTTTCTCACACACTGTTAGCCTAACTGAATTAGCACTCGTTTGTGAATTAGCCAACACAATGTACGCTTTCAGTATAGTTTGAATGCAGCTGCTCTGAATTGGAAGCCAAGACAATTTAATAGCAAAGATATAGCCAGATTTTACCACCTGGTCTCAGAATCAGAGCTAGTGTCCCAGCCTAAATGTCCCCTTAGGATCAAGTGGTCATTTCAGTACATAGTCATGCACAGTGTAACAGTAAAAAATGGTAATAAGTATTTTGTCTGTGTCTAACAATCCCAGACAAGTATCATTTACACATGTGGTAGATTCAATTTTAGTTGACAAATCTATCATACATAGATATTACATACCTTGCAATATGCCTGAGACGTCAGGCAGACGAGTCATTGTTGGTCCCCTTGAAATCCAGGTGGGGTAGAGGTGTCCTCCAGCACCAGAACTAGGCATGGATGTTTGTAAAAAAGTCTACATCTCAGTTACATGGCACTAAGGTAAAATTAGGCTTTCTGTAGTAAAAGTAAGAATGGAGAGATCTTGCAAGAAGTCTAGAAGAATCTCTGAGAATTTTTGAATTCCAAATTAAGACATTTCCATTTAAGTGTCTACACAGAGTTGTAGGAGTTGATATCTCATTATTGTCTGTAAGAAACTGAGTTCAATTCACATGTCCAAACATCTGCATATTGTCATGTGAAAATATGATAATAAGCACAAAATAGCCAAGATGTTCCACAGAACTGGCACAAATGGAAGTAGACTTATGGAAGACATCTTGTCTATCTGGATGAGTAACTGGGAGCCAAGAATATCTAAGCAACTGCATAAAAATGCACATATTTTCCCATAACTAGTGCTTTCTATGAACATAAAATAAACTAATCAGACCATATAAAATGCCCATGGAAAAATGTGTGATGCTGTTGACTTTCAGCATCTTATTGACCAACCTGAATGTCACAGAGCCCAGAATGGAGGCAAAATTATGCTTTATACTTTTAGCAAAATCTGAGCTTTTCCTCCTTTCTTCTAGCTTCAGATCTCAGTTAGAGAATATGGTAACACAAAGGCACTAAACAATGAACAGGAATAATTTGGAACAGCTTTTCTTTTATTCAAACTCGTGTCAGTAGTGGTAGAAGGAAAGTGTTTGTGTAAAATAAAGCTACAAAGGCAGATACTGTTGCAAACAAATGTGGTAAAAAAAGGACAAAAGACACATTTTTGCAAAAGAAAACAACTTTTTATACTCATCAATTTCTAGTTATTCCTCAGCAATAAATGAATAGAATAGTGAAAGTTGTTGTATAATTTCCTATTCATCAGGAATTCCAAGTAGGAATGATCACTTATCATTTGCATATCATTGAAATTAATGCCACTTTCATGTTTTACAGAATACAATAAAATGTTAAAAACATTAGACTTTAAGCTATCAATTGGCAACACATTAGCAGCTTTAATGCTTTAAAGTCAGAAAGATGCATAACAAGATTTAATTGCAGGATTTTTGACAATTATTTTCCATTTCAGGACAAAAGAAATTGCTGTCTATACTCACTACACAAAGTTCAGCCTACCAAGCAATGGTAATTTTATTTTCAAGTCACCATGTGCTATCCTATCCAGTCTTTTGGAATAGTGATTTAATTTACATCACTGTGGAGGGACAAACACATCCAGATTTAACCTTGAGCTACCCTGAACTGCTTCTGATAGCCTGTGTATCTCTATTGCCCTTAATGGAATCATAATAATGAAAATTAATTAATAAATGTGTGTATTGCTCCCCAAAAGAAGGCAGGGAGGGCACTGTCCCCTCCAACACAAGGGCAGTTTTGCAACACACAAACAAGAAGAGCAGAGCAGGCTGGTGATAGACACCAAAGTCAACCAGCAGCCCAGTGACAGCCAAACATCTCTGTAGCTCCTTTCTTATCTCCCAACAAGATGATATGGGTTACAGCTGCACTTTCAGCATAGAGACCCAGAGAGAGAGGGGTGTTGCAGAGCTGGTAGGTGCACATGGGTCCTGATATTATTTTCTGGAAAATATGTCATAAAAGAAAGAAAAATTCAACATGTAACAATAGTCATGAAACAGGTTTACAATATATTTCTAAAGTCTGAAAGACCAAGATAATTGTACATTTAAAGTCATTAATCTTTAATTGCATTAATCATGCAATGAAGTCACTCCCAAGATTCCTTCAATGAAACCCTGAAACAATCATTAATGATTAGAAGTGACATACAGTGAGCACTTCAGGAAATTGCTTTTCTCCCTCTCAGCCCGGACTCCATAAGATCAGGCAGCCATCTCCTACTAAGGGGGTTGAATATGGGTCACCAGTTTTGGAGTATTCTGCAAGTTAGACTGCTCTGAGTAGTCTGCATACATGGAAGCAGCTGTAACAAGCCAGGTAGATGCCCCTCCACTGATAAAGTCAAGGGTGTTTAGAGCTCATAACCTGGAGCTGCAGAGCATCTTGCAGCTGTAATCACTCCAGGAGAATCAATTTTGTGGGATGCAATTCTATATCACAATGACCACTAAAAGTGGTCCTCTAATATCTTTGAGAGAATGTAATATTGTGAGAAAGATATGTTTAAGTTACAATACAGCTGTAATGACCAGAGTGTTCTGCAGGACATGCCTGATAAATAAACCATTTCTGTGACTTAAATTATGAAAATTTCAAGTTCCATTGCTGTCAGATTAATTTACAGGAAAATATAAATATAGAAAATACTTTATTTTGGATCTGAGTCAGAAACAGAAACTCATGGTGAAAGAGCCCTATCAAGTATGACAGGTAAACTCAAAAATTTTAAACTGATAGTAAGAAAGCTGGGAAAAATCTCTAGGGGAACCCAATTTATTCTCATAGACACGACAGATTTAGGCTGAAGAGTTCTTTTAATGAAAGATACTTACTTAGAAAGAGGAAATCACTTCATTCCCGTGACAGGAAAAAGTAGAATAAAAACTGCTTTCAGAAATGAAGAAGACTAAGCAAGTACAAGAAAATAGATCAGCCTAGAGTTATTTAAGAACACAGAAGATGTTGCAATACTCTTCAGAAGCTAGATCTTTCTAAAATTATATGTTGGAGACTTTAAGTTTCCTTCTAAATTAATTAAGAAATAAGAGTGAGTTATCTCACCATGCTGCAAAAATAAGAACTATCACTGATAGAAAAACAAAAGGACTCTTATCTGTAATAAGTTTCAATTTCACAAGAAAATAGTCCTAAAAGCCAGAATGTTTGGCTTTGAAAACTATTTTCCATTTAACCACCTTACATTCAGGTTTTCCAACTAGAGAAAAAAAGAGAAGCAATTCCTGTCTTAGTTCAAGAGAATTTATCTTTGATGTTATGCTCACAGTGTTTATCATTCAGCTAAGTCCCCACATTTCAAAGTGGAAGTCACACTGCAACCACTGGAAATAGAAAAATTGAACACATGAAAACAACTATCACTGCAAAGTGCTTTGAGGTATTCCAGTGAAAACTGGTTATTATTTGATATGATCTTATTGCCTACAGTAGCACACTCTGTGCACTCAATTTTCCCAGCTTCCTTACTGCTGCCTAGGCTGCAGAAATGCACACTCTGGCAATTAAGAGCATATAGATAGCCCTAAGGACACAAAAAATATTAAACAGAATACACATGAAATAACAAATTTGTGCCATTTCCTTAACAAAATGCTTTAGATTAAATGTATTCTAAAACTTACCTCTAACAGTGAATTTTTTAATGTTTCTAATAGCAGAGAGGTATAAAATCCAGGTTCAACTGAGTGAAATTTTTAAATCCAGATTTTAATACGAATGTATTGAGCATTTTGAAGGGTATGCAACTTGTTTCCTATGAGTTTCTTCACTGAAATCTATAAAAATATGAGGCCTTGCACCAGACAGCTACACATAATGCAAAGTGATGCAACAGTCTCTGCCCCCTCCAAGGGGACGTACCTGGGCATTCCCACCTGGCCCAACTGTATATAAATCCATTGAACTCTATGTTTTTCAGGAATCCTCACCACCAAGAAGATGAGAAGAAGAGGATCAACAGAACACCATCAGGATCCACAGAGTAGTGATATTTTCTTCTTAATCTATCTCTCTCCCTCTCTTTTTCTACTTCCCCCATTTCCCAATGTCTTTCTTTCTCTGTCTCTCTCTCTCATGCTCATATTTACTCTTAAATAAAACCCATACTACTGACTTTGGCATATGGGCTTGTTTTTCACCTTGATTCAGGCAGAGGCTTCTCTGTGATAATTTTAATAACCAGTTCGTAAAATGTCCTTATAGTAATATCAGCAACAAGCTTTTCTCCCTAAAGCCATCTTCTACTTCTTATCCAAACATCCTAAAGATTCATTACCTGTGACAGGACTGACAGCCCAGGGTCAGCTTGCTCCTCCACACTACAATACCTCAAACCAGGTTTACCTCTAATGCTGAGTCATCTTGACCTGGTTCTGGAGGAATTTAATGAAAGAAACCATCCCTGCTTTTTCAGCATCAATGTGCTTCGCAATAATATCACCTGAGGTGTTTCAGATTCAAGAAAGATCATATTTTCCTAGCTTCAGACATTCAGCATATTTATTAAATAAAATGCAAATATAACTGTGCAATTCGTGAGGAACAGAAGATTAGCTCAAGAGTATTTCTATCCTAAAGTCCTTGCTAAAAGGCTAAATTTAAACACCGAAAACAAATAATTGTTTCAAATATTCTCTAGATTCCTTTATGGTTTTAAGCATCAAATCCATTTCAAGAAAACTCTGAACATTACCAGCATATTTGAAAGGCTGCATATTTAAAACATTAATGAAGGTGCTTACACTCAGTTATGTGCTTACCTAAATGTTGGGTTAATATTCTGTTGAAGGTGAGAACAATGAGGCAATTCCATGTGTTCTCACCAGATTCTCAGGTTGAGACACAGAGGCATTGAGGTAGTGGATGTTTCTTTGGGAATCCAGGCACATTTCTCACCTTATGGACCTCATGGGTTCTGGACATCTTCTCTCATTCTTGTGCTGCTCCACTTTTTGTTGGTCTTCTACACATCTTGTCCTCTAATATCATGTCTCTTCACTCACAGTCTCACAGCTTTTTTTTCTCCAGTCACTAAAATCAGAGCCTCAGTATCTGGTTATCTCACAGCCACTGATGTCCCCCTCAATCTATAGCCCTATTGACAATGGTCTTTGTTTAGTACATAGTTTTTGGGCTGTTAATCCATAAACCCAGACAGAAAGGACTATTATTCCATAAACCCAGATATATCTACACTTACTATAACTCCAATCCATCTGTCCCTACATCCAATATATTTGTTAAGCTAGAAAATGTATATAAAAGGTTTGCATCACAAAATTAAATCTTCTCCCGAAAGAATTTCTGTCAAGTGCCAAACAAAACTTTTACCAATCTTCTCACGGTAAACTCAATGGAAAAAAGAATCATTAAGGTTTTTCAATATCTAAGATAAAGCCATGGTAATAATGAAATTCTTTAGTTATGACTAATCTTATGGTGGACTTAGAAACCCAAACCATGTCCTGGAAGTTTTTTCTGTTGTTCTGTGGAATGACTAATGAGAAAAAAAGGAATATGAGTACCTTGCAAGGAGGACAACTCCCTATGATGAATAACCTGTTTACAACCTCCTCTCATCTCTCCAGCATCCAGTCCCTGTACAATAGCACAGAGATGCAGAAAAACCAGGCTCAGAGACATTTCAAGAAATCACTCAAAACCAGGAGCAGACTGATTATTAAGATAACTCCTTCTTTTGCCTCTGGCGATCATAAAACTGTTAGTCATCTTTGATTTATAAACAAAATCACAGAAACACAGAATAAGCTGAGCTGGAAGGAATCCACAAGGATCCTGAAGTCCAGCTCCTGGCCCCGCACAGGGCCATCCCCAAGAATCCCACCATGTGTCCATGAGTATTGTCCAAACTCTCCTCGAACTCTGTCAGGCTGATGCTGTGACCACTTGCCTGGGGAGCTGTTCCAGTGCCCAATCACCCCCTGAGTGAAGAACCTTTTCCTGACATCCAATCTAAACCTCCCCTGACACAGCTTCAGGACACTCCTTTGGGATCAGTGCCTGCCCCAGCTCTTCCCCTCAGGAAGCTGTAAGTGCAGTGATGTCTCTCCTCAGTCTCCTGAGGAGACCAAACNTGATGTCTCTCCTCAGTCTCCTCTTCTGAGGAGACTGAACAAACCAAGCAACTTCAGCCTCTCCTCACTGAGCTTCCCTTCAAGGCCCTTCACTGTCTTTGTTGCCCTCCTTTAGGTGCCCTCTAATAATTTAACATATTTTTTATATTGTAGCACCCAAAGCTGCCCCCAGCACTCGAGGTGAGGCTGCCCCAGTGCAGAGCAGAGCAGGACAATCCCCTCCCTTGCCTGGCTGGTGATGCTGTGCCTGATGTCCTCAGGACAGGGTTGGCCCTCCTGGCTGCCAGGACACTGCAGGCTCACGTTCAACTTGCCATCATCCAGACCCCCAGTCCCTTTCCATGGCACTGCTCTCCAGCATCTCATTCCCCAGTCTATCCATGCATCCAGGGTTGCCCCATTCCAGGTGCAGAATCCAGCACTGTCCCTTGTTGAACTTCATATAGCTTGTGATTGCCCAGTACTCTGATTTGTTGAGGTCTCTCTACTTTATGCATTTAAATTTCATAGTTTCATTCCTTCACATTTTCTCTTGCCTAGATTAAACCCCTTCAAATGCTACAAGATTTATTCACAGGTCTTGCTTTTGCTAGTGATTTTATCTTATTTGAAGTACTTCAGCCTTTTGAAATTGTTCTCAGAAATTAAAGCTTGGTACACAGAAAATGGACAGTAATTCTGGTGATACTTTACTGGTTATCCTACCTCTTACACATCAGATATCCTGTCAGGACTTACCAGAAGAGTAACTATTTTTTGCAAAAGCATAACACTGCTGACTCATCTTTAGCTGTCATTTCAAGGCAATCCTTCTCAGTTGCTATTTCATCAATCCATACTCCTTCCCAAATCTAGAGCATAAATACATTGGTATGTCCACTGTTTGTCTGAGCAGATCTACACTACACAGCTTGTTTTTGACATAACAAACTACTCAGTCTGTACTTCATATACACATTCAAGACCATAATTAAAGCTAGAGTTTCAGGTTCTAGACATTTTCCTCCATCGTGGAATACTGGACACTACTGCCAGCTTCAGGGAGTGAAGGAGATAGGCTGTAGATGTGACAGAACAGGAAAAATCTTACAATATTCTATGCCTAATGTTTAGTCTTCAGGACTTGTTCAGGGCAAGTGAGCACTCAGCTGGGGGTGGATGATAAAAATTAAGCATGACAGAACATTACATCCAGATATGTATGTCTTCTCTCTGACAGTATGTGACTACTTACAATCTTCCTCATGGACCTCACAAATCCCATGACCATTATCTTCTTTGAGTTTTTATGACACGTGTATTCTTATAGTATGTAGAAGACTAGCTGTGTGGACAGGAATCCCAACATGAGTTAAAAGAATAATAAAAAAAGCAAGGAAACAAGTCCACCTAAATTTCTGAAGTGAATAGTGTGAGAGGAAGAAAAAGAAACACAAAGGATAGTGGCTTAGAATGGAAATATCTGGAGCTATATAAGGTATATTTAAAATCTCCCTGAATTGTCTAATTCACAGGGCATTCTACATAGGCATTTGGATTAATCTCTGAATTGCCCTTTGTGAAACTTGTATGTGTCCCAGTAGCTTCTTGGGGAAAATAAGCAGAAGCAGGAGCTCAGCAATGATGAGGAAAGAGTGGTCAGAGCAACAAGCTGGATGCAGATGCCCAACCACTGTCAATTTTCTTTTAAATATTACTGGCTGCTTATCTGAGCTATGAGCACCATATTTACAGAATCAACAGAAATAAATAGGATCCTTTTGAACACTTAAGCTGTGTAACATCAGACACAAATGGGACGTTCAGATCTCTCAATAATGTTGTGTAGAATGCAGAAGTCATTGGCTCAGACTTCACAACCAAAGTATGTACATTTCAGAGCACCACTTTATGTAAAATTAACTGAATATTTCTGCACACATAAATAATGGGCAGATAAGTTCAGATCTGCATAGTGCAGACTTGAGCCAGTTTGCATCTTTGCAAATTTCATCTTGTGTCTGGGAAGAAACTTTATTATTTTAAGCAAAGTTGTGTTTCTCATTGCCAAGGTACTCACTAACTTCAGAAGTTCCTCAAAAGCAAGGTCCAAGTACCATGATATTGATTGTTCATAATTTCTTCCATCTGAGAAACAAATTCTACCTTATGTTACTTTAATATCAGTTGGGGTGAAATTTGCATTTACTTTTATGGAATGACAGGCTTCTCTAAATTCACATAAAAAAGACAGAAGTTATCAGTACTCACTGAAATTATTATGAATTCTACAGAAAAAAAATAAAAAGGCTTTGTTAAACTCTGTGCATGAGTGTAATAGGCAAGACACAACCGGCTTGTGATACGCAGTAAGCCATGCAAACAGCTACCATTTGTTTGACACTCTTTTAGACACTTTATGTTAGACACTCTCATATACACTTTTCTCTTTAATCCCATTGGGTATCATCTCACAATTGTGTACACAGAAGAGTAAATTCATCTCTTAAGTTCCACTGTCATCCACTTGCTATGTAGTTATAATAAATGGCATTCATATAAAATTGCTGAGGTAAAAATTGCAGAGAGGTAAATTATTAAGGGAATAAATGGTGGAATGAAGAGGGAATGATGGGGTAATATCAACTGTATTCTACCAATTCTATATTTCATTGTGAAATTGCTATACTTTGTGAGTCATGATAACTTAAAACAGAGGCACAGAATCTTAAGGAAAAGTATAGATCAACTTTACTTTTTTTCTCTTTTATTCCTAAATAGGAATATTTCCTTTCTGAACTGATAAAGAAGGTGCATTTAAAATCAATGTTATCCTGACAAGAGCTACAGAGCACATCCATGTCTAAAGGTATTTTAGCAGTACACATTGAAAACATTAAAAAATATCTTATGAGACTACTTCCCAGACTATGTAATGCACAATACCACTGTTTAGACTGCTTCATGTAGCCAAAGAAGTTACTTTCCATCCCAAGTGGTGTATGTTTGTTTCACTCAATATGCAAAGATATGTTAGTTATGATCCCTTCAGGCTGCTGCTTTGGAGATTGAATCTGAAATTATTTGTATTATGCTATTGGTAACAGTTAGGCTCATTGAAAGGAACTGAGTAGCAGGGAGTCTGTTTAATTATGGCTTAGATTCAAACCAAGCCTAGTCTTTGTTGTTAGGGTAAAAGGTACCTACAAAACAACAAAAAAACAACTACAACAACAACAACAATGAGATAATAGTACTGAGATTTCCTGGCACACATGCAGAGAGTTTTGACTAAGAAGAAGAAAGGCATGGTTCTGTGCTTTTCACATTCTAGAAATACAGCATCAAAAAGACATTGTGATGAAAAGTGTTTCATCAAAACAAAGCAAAGGACAACTTCCTTCTTTCCTCACCAAAAAGTTACTGTGGATTTGACTCACCCTTACTGAACTCCATTTCAGCTTATTGCAATTTGCATAAGAACACCTGTGTATAGGTACACAGAAAATCATCTAATTTGAGTTCATCTGATATCTTTCCCACAACACAGCAGCTCAGCTCTTTCCCTTTCATAGGTTTTACCTCCCAGCTGTGCTGAGGTGTGTGGGGAGAGGGAGTCCAGAAATCATGTTCTGATGATCACCCTGCCAAAGCAGGGTTGAGCCTGGTTTATCTGGAGATCCTGGCTCCTACTGCATCCATGGATCTCAGAGCAGCACACTGTGCAAAGTCTACAGAGCATAAACAAAAGGAGCACAGACAAATGGGCACCTGTAAGACTTAGGGAACAAAAGACCATAATAACTGTATACAACAGTGAGAATTTCAGTACAAGAATGAAAGACCCTTCTACAAATCCTCTGGTTCACCCCTCCACTTGGAGGCAGAAGCAGTTGAATGGCTGTAATGTTGGACAATTGCACAGATACCTCAGATCTTGGTGTTCCACCAAATGTACTGGTAGAAAGTTTGTGTCATGTTAATCCTCGTTGCTACAGAGCTGAGCAAACCTCCTTATCCTTCCACAGCAGACAAGCACACATGGAAAATACAGTATTCCCATATTTTTTGTCTGTTTCCAAGTTTTTGGCTAAACCTTCTCAATCTTCTCAGGACTAAAAAATTGCAATTCATCTGAGTTCTTTTTATTCTGAATGTTTTCTATGGGATCACTTTCCTATAGGTAGGCCTCATAGGTTTACAGGTGCACAAGGCTCAAAAATGTTTAAGAATTCCACCTGATGACTTACCAATGTTGAGTAGAAAAGTGTTTAATTGCCATCTCTTATAGAATGTGCTTTATTTACATGTCCTTGCTTCATATTTTGATGTTTTAGCAACAACTTGAAATAATTGACTTGTCATCTTGTGTTTGCCTGCAGACAAGAAGTCCATCAAATATCATCCCACAACTGATTTCTATATTGACACAAAATCTTATTCTTCAAATATTCTTGCTCCCCAGAATAAGTATAATTTTTTTTCTTCCTGTTATGTTTAAAACAAATGAATTCCAGAGAAAATTCACAAAACTTTCACAATGCACCTTCTATTAAAGACTCATTTAATTTTAGTTGGAGCTTTAGACATGCAGAATCTTCAGCAGTTTTTTTGTTTTTTTTGTTTTAGGTTGTTTTGTTTTGTTTTGTTTTGTTTTGTTTTGCTTTTTTTACCAAAGGTGAACTTTACTTAGTGGGTCATTTCCTTAGTTACCTTAGGTATATATTTCTATATTTTACCAACATCCTGATCCATGTAGCTCTATCTGTAGATATACTGTATTTTAAAGAACTCGACCATCTCTATCAATGCCCTAATGTATGTGTAACTGCATCAATATATCTGTACTTCTTATTAATTATCTCAATCTTTGAAACTTGCATAAAAAATAGGTTTTTACTGAAATAACTGCTACCAGATTATCAGTGTTCTAGTTAACTACACCAGCATGAGGGTAGAAAGAAATGGATCATGGTACAGACATGGTATGCTTAGGGGCATACTGTTCTGATCATAAATGGTATGAGTTAAGATATTTCTGCCCCAGTTACTTGCTACTGCACAATCCAATGCTCCTATCTCCTGAAATCCATAGCACACCTGTGTGTGTGGCTGTTTGTACCTTGGTTCTCTCAACATACTGTACTGAGAAAAGGCATATCAAGAAGTTCATCACTTGGTACAACTCCTCTGTCCTCATCGACACCTGCCACCGTTCAACCTTGAGGCATATTTATGCTGTATAGCAGAATATGCTGCAAGGATTCATCAGCAAGCAATGAATGATTTGCTTCAAAATCAGAAATTCATCAGACATTCTCAGGGTGATTCTGAGCCCAAGTCAATAAACCTGCTAAGACATGGACAGGAGATTAAGGAGAAGTCAAGTCATGATGATAGACCTCAATGAGCAATACTTTGTGATGGAAAAGCAGCAAGAAGCTGGAGGAAATTATTTCCTAACCAGATTCAACTCTAGAAAGAGCAGTTCATCTGGTCCAATTTTCCGTACCTTTGGAAAACACTATAAAACATTTAGGTGTATCTAGAAATAAAAAACTCCTTTATTTTCTCAGGACCTTATAATCTCTCTGTTACCCGCCTTGGTTATATCCTACTTGTTCAATAAATTTTGAAAAAGGCAGAAGCATAATTATCTCAATCCATACCAAGAGATGGAAAAATATCTGGCAGTATTTACCCAGGGAAACAGTACTAGAGCCTGCTGTTATGAAATACAATTAAATGCAAATGTTCCTTTATGGTAAAAATACTACTTAAATTATAAACACATAAAATGGACTTGAAAATGATGGATTTTACACATATTCATAAGAATTTAGTGCTGTTCTTATAAAAACAAGCACAAATGGTTTGTTCTCCCAAGGTTGTTTTTTTTTTCCTTTCCTTTTCTCCACTAATTGCAGCAAATTTCGAGGTCATATGTAAAGTTACTGTACAGCAATATGCACCAATATAGTAAATGCACTATAGTAAATAGAATGTATCCATTGAATGAATCCATATGAATATACCCACTTCTATTTATTTGTAAAGCAGTTATACAATCTTTGTTTGAAATTAATTTTTCAAATAATTGTTAAGTGTCCAATTAATTTTTTTTAATTATTAAGTTTAATCATGTTACTTTCAAGGCTTTCTATCTTTAAAATAGAGATTGTATCAGTGAAATCCAACCCCATGTGATTTAAAACTAACTTAAACTGTTTCAGTAAACAATATTCACTAGGTAATGAACTGGAGAACTAGTGGATTGCACCACTGAGGGTTTAAAATATGAGAAATAAAAATATTTTTTTAATTATGTGGCTTAAGAATTGACTAGTGTATCTCAGAATACAGTGGGGAATCATTGTCAAATATTATTTTCCTACATACATTTTAAATTTGATGGTTGTAGGCCCAGTGGTCCATGATCTAGAATAAAATTCAAATTTATTTAAGAATTTTCATAGGACATTAAAGATATATATACTCAGCAGCATGAAACGCCATCAAGAATCAGCAACTCACATCCTAGAAGCAACATATCTGGATTCTCATTACTGCTTCTAAAGTAAAAGCCTTGCATATCTGAAGAGATTTCTGAATTAGGTATAAGGATACTGTGACAGTGGCTGTTTAGCTTCAGATTTCAAAGCATGTGATTTGAGGATAGCTGGCAAATCTTTGCAACATGTTTTACAAGGACAGAAAGTGATAGGAAAAGAGGGAATGGCTTTAAACTAAATAAGGTTAAGTTTTGATTATATTTTAGGAGGAAATTCTCTGCTCTGAGGGTGGTGAGGCACCAGAACAGGCTGCCCAGGGAAGCTGTGGATGCCCCATCCACTGGCAGTGTTCAGTGCCAGGCTGGAGGGAGCTCTGAGCAGCCTGGTCTAGTGGAAGGTGTCCCTGCCCGTGGCAGATGAGTGAGACCAGATGATCTTTGAGGTCCCTTCCAACCCAAACCATTCCATGGCTCTATGACTCCAGTGAGGATAAGCATGACTGAGGAACTAAGAGTACAAATAATGATGATAGGTCAGACACTGTGGTCTGAATATCTTTGCTGGGATTGTCCCTTTGAGTTCCTTTGATGCAACAAAGCTCAAAATTGTACAAGGCATTACTAAAAAGGAGATACTGAAAAGAGTTGCTAGCTTTAACATCATGTGTACTTTGCAGGGAATAAGTGAGCTAATATGTTCTGATATCTTGCAGAATTTAAAAAAAATCCCTAATTGAATCTTTGAATATGAACCCAGGAGTACAATTGAAAAAGATAAGGAGATAAATTTCATCTTCAGAAAGACTGGTAATCATTGATGAAGCTATAGGACAGTACTGTTCACCATATTTCATCAATAAAAGAGAGGAAAAAATGAGATAGGTATAAAAATTAAGCCATAATAAAGCAGGAAATGCATTACTTGCATTAAACAACCATGTGATTTAGTTTATTTATTCTGCTTTATTTCAGCAAATGAGCAAATTTTTAGAAAGAAAATAATATATTCAAAAACTACTTTGATCCAGTAGAGAAGGTCTTGATGACTGAAGAATAAGAAATTTGAGTTAAAATTACCTTTTACATTTACAGGTGAAAGAAATGTTTCAGTTCACTACTTTTGGTTCCTGGAAACTGATGGCAAGGTCCTTTCCAAAAGCTATTCTTCAACTATGAACATGCCATTGGTCTCAAGAAAACAGTAAGACAAAAAATTTCTATGGTAGGTGACATATAAAGAATCAAAATAATGGACTCATGTTTTCTTTAAAAGCATTAATTAATGAAAAACTCTTAGTGATTAAGCTAGGAAACATAGTAATTGAATTAGAATGCATTCACCTATGCCTTATTCTGACTAATTCCAATACTGTGAGAAAATAACCAGTATGAACTCCTAGGGATAACTGCTGTTCAAGCATACTCCCCAGGATGCTGTTCAGTGTGAGACATTTCTGGTTATTCCTGCCATCCTCACCCGCTGCTGTGGTCTTCAGCACCACCTACACAACCTCTGTGGGCATTTGGAGAACAGAGTAGGGAGCTACAGCACTTCCTGTGTCTATCCCCTTGATTCCCATAACATTTCAAACATCACAGAAAATGCTTCTCCTAGCTGTTATCAGTTCTCACAGGAGTTTGGAAGCTCATCTTTTGGAAAGGTAATTTGCAGCCAGATCTCCTCCTACTGGAGAATGTCTTTGTCCCTAGGATGTGTTATGGGCAAAGAGTGAGAAGAGCTTTTCTGTGGGGAGTGGGATGGTGCCAGATGTACTTTGGTCCTGGTAACCTGCCAAGAAGGCAAGAACAATAACCAGAATGTTCCTCAGAGCCCGGGCTGCATAAGAAGGTGTGGATAAAAGCAAAGCAAAAGGGGAGGTGCTGAGAGGGAGGGAAGGAGAGCTGTGTTCAGGGCACCTGGTTTAGAGCTGGAGAGCAGTGCTGAGGGAGGGGCAGTGATGATCACTCAAGTAATCTCTCTCTCACTCATTTTCCAGGGGATCCTACACCCTTACTCCCAGTCCCACAGGACTGAACAGAAACTGGAACAATATTAAGTGCTGTGAAAGCTGGGAATTAGAGGATGGAGGAGTCACAAAATTAAACATAGGAAAGGAAAAGAAAAGCTCATCTAACACGAAAATTTACAGTATGCAAGTTATCCAGCACTGAGTCCTTCACATGCTAACTGCCATCAACAACACAAGTTTGGTAAATATATATTAAATTATATGCATAAATTTATAAAGAGTCATTAGGTTAGCTAGCTACATCAGCCTGGGCCCACATTAGCTATATACTGTGGCAAAAGACTGGCTGGACATGCAAAATGTCTTGCAGTATATGCATAAGGTTTCAGAAAAATCCCTCCTAGTAACATAAAGCACTTATATTTTCATTGTATGCATAAAGCTTTCTAAGTGCAGTAAGAAAATCTGTTTGTTACCACGGAGCCCACTCTTAGAGCAATATGGTAGAATCCAGCAAAGTTTTTATGTGTGATGTGAGAACAATATAGATCTGTGGTTTTCTTAGAGTTACATGGATGGCCCAACAGAGAAATTGATTACACATCAGCTTCCTACGGAAAACAAAGACCAAGAATTGTGGTTTTAAGTGACTAAAATTGAGTACATATTAATTATAATCTTCTCATTAAATTTTTTTTTACAAGTAACCTCTAGAATAGCTGTCGATCTTCTGTTGACTCCTCCAAGATAAATATTCTACATATAAGTGTAATATTAATCTAGACAATATCTGGGAGATCTCAAGATAGTAGAGCATTGCAATAACTTACTCAGTATTGGTATTTTAATTGTTTCCACATTTTAAATTAAGAGTACTTAAAGTTAATATTTTCAATTATCCAGTACAAGTGAAATAAAATACATATCTTTCATCTTTTTGGCATTAATTTTGGTATAGGAGTTACTTGAACTGAAATATACTTTTCCAGGCTGTTACTAAGATTGGTGTTAATACATTTCTTATTCTTTTTAATCCGAATATAAAATCCAGTGGAGGAGATTGCAATTTAACATAATAAATTCCCTGTCATCTGAGCATATTTTTTTGTTTCTTGTAACACTTTCCAGTTTCCTTTCATGCATTAATTTTCAGTCTCTTTTTCTCTGATGAGAAAACAAGACATTCACACATTGGGAGTAAAGAAATTTTTGTAGTCAATCCAGTTTTGAAAAAATTGGTATTTAGGTCTATCAAATTATGCTCACCCATTCTGTGGTCCAATACAGGACCCTGGGTTATTCCAACACAGCCCTTTGTAGGTCCAACTTGCAGCCTAGAGTGAAGAACTGATTTGGCTCTAAAAAGTGAAAAAGTGCTATTCTTCTTTTACTGACAGATGCCTGTAATTCATACCTGTTTCCCACTGCAGCACCCCATGGTGTGGCACTGGAGACACTGCAAGGAAAGGATGGGACAGAGCAGTGGCTCTGGAGGCCAGTATCTCTGGCCTACAATGTGCAAAATAATGGCATCAACACTTGAACAAACTCCTCTAAGGAAATAAAACTGTGCTTCAGTTCTTTGCTCTGACCTGAATATTATTTGGTCCTGAATTTGGTGTCATACTTTTTTACTGATGATTGTAGTTTTAATTTCCATTTATCTTTCCACTGTGCCTGGTAAAAAGAGACTCTATCTTCATGTTGTCTTCCTCTTCCTGCTCTAGTCTCCCCCCTCTTCTAGTCAGCATTTGCATCTGTGAAGGCATGCAGTAAACCAGCTCAAGCATTGGTCTTCTGAAAAATAAGCAAGTATTATGTTGCATTAGTATTAAATATGTTGTCAGAGTGTGAAAATAAATAGTCGGGAGCATAAAGGAGGTAAGAGTAGCCATCTCTTTCCAGTGACTATACTAATTTATGAGCGTATCAAAGTACAGCCTCAGAAACTAATTACAGGTAGTAACTTTCTCTTTCATCCCTGTATAAGAAGATTCATTTTTTTCCACTCTGTGTTAGTACATCTTTACACCTCAAGAATGTACAATGCTTGCTGAACATAGCACGTTTTGCATCTGTCAGCATTTTTCAAATGTTTACAGGAGGGTGAAAGCTATAATGAGCAGGAAAAAAGATGGCTGTAAAATAGGCTATGAAATATACTGAAGGTAAGCAGAATTGATCTCTTATGGCTCATCTAGCTGACTTCTGACCTCCAGAAGAATTTGTTGTTTGGAATAGACAGTATTTACTTCCAAATAAGTACACATCTATTATTCAATATATGACACTTGCTGCATTCCCATGGAGTTTTTAAGGCTGTACAAGACACAATTCACTGCTAGCAGAATAAATTGCATATTAGCATCCAGCATAGGTAGGATCTGTCTCTTCGTTCCATGCAGAAAGGGAAGATATCAGTCACACATGATTTTATTACAACTCTAAATTTAGTCTGAAAGGTTTTTATTTTTATTTGTCAGTGTTTCTCTGTTCTTGTGCACACAAACATCAGGAGCTTTACATTGAGGATTAGTACAGGTTTTATGGCTCATCTCTCCCATTCTACCTTCCAGAATTTAGTTATAAGGCACAAGTGAACAACTCTTTTCAAAACTTTTTTTTCTCTGTAGCAAATTTCCTTCTTTGACTAATACCCATTTTGTTGAAATTCTTCAATTCTTACTGGAAAAAGAAAAAAAAAGCCCCCCAAAAAAATCAATCCATGTGAAGCCATGGATTCCTCTACTGAGATGGCATGATGCTTTTCTCAGATTTTAATACCCTTGGAAACCATTAGATCATCCTTTGGTAGTTTTTGACACCCCCTTATGGCATTTGAGGACCAGGCATATAAAAACCCATATTTTAAATCTCCATTCTCCTTCAGCAAAACTCCATCTTCTACAGTGCCAAATTAGTGCTGCATGAACACAATTCTGTTTGCTTTCTGCCTAGCAAAATATAATCTCTTATTCTGATTGGTGTCTAGGGATGCTACTCTTGTGCAAAATATAATTAACAACATTATTAATGCACAATTATGTCAACATCCCCATACCTATTAGAGAAGGCTTGTTTGTCTTGAGCTTTTGTAAGCACAATTAAATATAATAGCTAATTAAGGTACTGAAATCACCTAATAACCAATTGTATGTCTATTTAGGGACTTTCAGCAAGAAAGGACACCAAACTGGAAATACAAAATCAAAATCACAAATATTGTGATAAAACTGATCATCACTAAAAGCTACTAAGAATGTTATATTCCACTACTTTCATCAGTTTCGTCCAATAATTGCTTTAGAAATTTCAGACGAGTATTCTGTAAATTTCTTAAAGAAGTAAAGTGGCAAAACTGGTCCCTTTGACTTGATGAAAAGTTATCAAAGAAGTAACTCCCCAACAAATTGCCAAGGATAGAGACTGTTCTACCTCTCTGGCAACCTGTCCCACCGATTTCCCTCACAGGGAAAAGCTTCTAATTCCCAGATGGAGCCCCTCCTGCATGAATACATGTCTACCACATCTCCCTCTAATCAGCAATGCTGTGAGAGCTTGACTGCTTCTCCTTGGCTTCCCTCTAGGTACTGACCAGCTGGTTTTACATCCCCCCCTAGCCACCTCTTCCCTCCCTGAAAAAGCCCATTTCCCTCAGCACCTCTTCACATGGCAAGTGCTCCAGCCCGGACATCTTGGTGGGGCTCTGATAAACATGCTCCAGTTCATTAATATCTTTCTTGTATTTGGGGTACCCAATCCTGGATGCAGTTCTCTAGATCTAAACAGTGCTGACTAGAAGGGAATACAGCCTAGGGTGTTGTTGCCTTTCTGTGCTGCACACAGGTTCCTGTTCAGCTTGCTGCCCCTCAGCTCTTTTTGTGCAGAACTGTGCCCTGGTCAGGCTTCCCACAGTCCCCAGTCTTTGCTGATGCCGGGAACTCTTCTCTCCCAGGAGCAAGACTTTGCATTTGTCACTGTTGATTTTGAAAATGTTCACTGTTGGCCCCATCCTCCAGCCTGATCAGGTTGTTCTGAAGGGAAACCTGGACACTGAGCATACTGGTTGATCCTTATGTTTCATATCATCTGCAAACTTGATGAGGGCACATTTCATAATCTCCTCCCAGTCATTGCTACATATTAAATGGGATGTGTACCAGACAGATCCCTGCAGTATCCTCGCAAGAACTTTTCTGTTCCTTATCAGGAAGGTAGAGAAAGTCCAAACCACTAACCACCATTCTCTGAGCCTGAACATCCAACTTGTTTTTTACAATTTAGTTGCCCACTCAGCCACTCTGTAATATCCCTACTTGGATATGAGAATATTTTGGCCGACAATGTTGAAAGGCTTGATAAAGAATATCACATCTACTACTGTCCTGTAATCCGAAAATCCAAGTATTTTGTCATACAAAGCAGTCAGGCCAGTCAGGGCTGATTTACAAATCATGAATCTTTGCCATCTAAGACACTCCAGATTTTTGTAACAAAAAAAAAGATTCATTGTCACCACCCCTTTTTTCTGGTGTTATGTTTACCCTTCCAGTACTTCTTGGAGCATAATACTGTCAGCATTCCTCCAGAAGACTGGGGAAGGGCTGGGGAGAATGTGAAGGGTGTAGTAATGGTGAATGTAGTATTTCAGCAGTAGGTTGATTCCTTTGTTAGTAGGACAATGATATTCATGGGAGTCTGAGTCCACATGGAAAGTTAGCTTTTGTTTTCTTTTTACAGCCTGCTTCCTTCTTACTCTTTGCTGTCTACTATGAAAATTGCACAATGTCATTCTCAGCCCCAAATGGCATGAAGGTTTTTGTTTTCTACACACTATGTATGTTTGTCAGGTGCGTACCACACACAGTATTTCCAGAGGTTAAGCTCAAACAGCTCAGACAATAAACACTTTACCACTAGACAATTACTGAAACGGCAATATAGGACCCTGAACTGACAATACAAGGCCTTTCATTAGAAATGGAACAAAAATCACATTCACTTGTCTCCTAAACACGACACAAACAATGGAAGAGCAGCAGTGATGTTCAGTGAGGAGCACTTGGAGCACATCCCACGGGGTGCCAGGGCACCAGAGTCACCAGCAGGAACGGCGTGCTGCAGCTGCAGGCTGATCACACTCCTGGCCTCTCACTTCATTGCACTTCACTAGAAATGAAGTAGGAGGAAAAAAATAATCACTTCCCATGTCTTACAGTAACAAAAATGTTTGGAAGCTTCGTGACAACATCAGGAGTCAGAATCAATAACCTTTAGAAGAATTTTGTGCTGTTCTCATGAAAAATAATCCTGTTGTCCCAGGATAGAGGCTACTGCGCACACAGAGTTGAAGCATTTGATTTATATATAGTTCTGTGCAGAAAGGGGATCTGGATAGCAATTTCACAAAGCCAGCACACTGGCTTAAAAGTTTTTCAGTATTATACATCTTAGCAAACAAAGGCAATAATATTCATTGGCTACAAATCACATTGTTCTCTTATTAAATAGTATTCTATCTTCTACTGGTTAAATTATTCTCTTACTTCTCCTGCTAATTAGTCCACATACTAAATCCTCCTCTTTTGAGCTGGTGCCTTCCTTGAGACAGTGGTTCTGCTCCCACCCCTTGCCTAGCTGGATGAGATGGCTTTGTTTTATTCCCTATAATCTGGCATTATCTTGGTTGTTTCCCCAAGTGTCCTTGGTTCACTGGTTCAGTTATGTCTGGGTTCAGCTGATGCATTGAAAGAAGTTTCTTTCTTCTATTCTTTTCTCTATAGCTGCTGCATTACTGAGACATGTTAAATGTAATTGATTCCTTTGGGAGCTGTGCATCAATATTAGAGTATGTCAAGTTAAGTGTGCTGAAATCAAGTATCACAGACAACTGGAGGTTGTAGTTAATTTCTTCATTGCCTAATAAAAGACAAATCAGGAGTCAGTGTGAATAAAAGCTTAAGAACCCTCTTTACTTTTTCAACAAAAGTGTCAGGGATCTGTACAAACATACAACTATTAGTAATATTTAGCCAATGCATGTGCTACCACTACCACAATGTCTACACACACTGGCTTCAAATGCATCCTTAGGCACAAAAATAGAGAGTAGGCTAGAGAGACTGTAGGGATCTTGAATCTAAAGACTGAATATCTGACCAACTAGATCTAGACCAACTCAATACTTGGAATGCCTGATTGGGACCATGGATACCTGTAGAAGATGTTTACTGAGTTCTGACAACACAAACATCTTAGAGGAAGAGACTTTGAGTCTTTGGCATCAAACTGTAATGGGCAGAAAGCTCCCCATGTGTCAAATGAAAGATGTTTGAGCCACCCTAGTTAAAAGAAAGTCTGGTGAGAATAGAGAAAAATCTCAAATTCTTGTTTTGTTTCATACCTAAATTTTCTTCAGGGATGGAATGACTAATTGTCATGTGTGCCTGCCTGCAAGAGGAGAAAAAGGGAGTGTCAGGGTGAGAAAAGTGCCCTCCTCATGGAGCCCCCAGCCCCTGAAAAGATTCTGGAGAAGGACTAGTGACAGACTAAGGTTAATTGCTTTGAGGGGGCTCTGTGGATAGATCTACTGGCTTCAGATATGTGTAGAATCTAACACTGGTGCTCTTTAGCAAATGACACATACAAAATATATTAGTCAGAAATACATGCTCTTGAACAAGAGGGATGTTAAGAGTTCATTAATTCAAGTTTAGATTTAGTACTCAAGTGCTGATATTAAATTTCTATGGGAATATGTTGATGATAATTTTCATGAAGGGCACTTGGACATCTCTTACCAGCCAGAATAATCTGAAATAGCCACTGTTATTAATTTAATTTAGCTGTTGTATGAGTGAAGTTTCACACTGACACATGAAAAGCATCAAGCAGAATTTTCCTTCCTAAAATAAAACTGATTTTCCTGACAGATGTCTGTTTCACAACAGTAGCCATGATGCAACTATGGAAACTAGCTGAAAAAGGCATTGAAGAAAATGTTCAGTAAAGGTTGGATACAATAAGTCAGATAATATATTTTGATTAGTCATTTCCTCCCATATTTGATACTATTCTTGACAAGCAGGAGACAGTATAAAGAGGAAAGAAACAAGTGTGTCTACATGTCTAAACATGAAATTAATTATTGTAACAAGAAGATTTAAGTTATGCGTTTGGGCAAAGCTTTTTAGCACAGATAGAGAAACAATTGGATGTATTGCCTAAGAGCAACCTATAGTTCTTATGGCTGCATTTTAAGTACAAGACACACCTATTGGTGTGAAACTGTGATTCCAGGTCATATATAAGCCTCATTTTTCATTTATTTATATGATGCAAAACACTTACAGTGATTACATGTCTAAGCTTTCTTGAAGACAAAATAAAACTGTCCTTCAGGAAGTCACATGTCTACCAGGACAAAAAGCCTCCATATGATGAAATCTAGGGTGTAATGAATGTGAAGAACAGATTAAAGGTGAATCACACATAATGTTTGTAACATTGCTAAAGCTGTCTGGCACTGCACATTTTAAGAGTATTATTTTCAAAAGCTTTTAAACTAAACCAACACTTAGCACTTAACCCTTCCATTTCACTGAGCTGTGGAAAATAAGTCACCTAATTAATTACCACCTTTTAGACTCACTCTAAAGACAACAGAGTGAGGTAAATGCTTGTAGATTACCTTGTTTTTAGAAGACTGTTTAAGCTAGGTGGTTACCATTGATCTCCACAGAATATGAGGGCAGCCAGCTAATACCGGGCACCTCTTCAGCAGCTGCAATTGCACAAGAACCCCTTGCAGAGATTGTAACTTACTTGCACTCTTTCATGTGAAAACATGTTTAGGATACCTATAAGGTATCTCCAAAGATATTTGAATGCTGCTTTTAAGAAATAAGAGAAATTCTTCCTAATCTTAAATGGAGGGCATGTGTTGGGCTTTGGATGCTTGAGGAGTGTACCATAGGTCTCTGAAGTTTCACCATTACTGTCCCTTCCTAAGATCTGCTTTAAAAAGTATTTACCTAATGCTGCTCTTCCTAGCCCCTTCAGAAACACCATATAGACAGGGCATCTTGATTAACTGTATCCTCACATTCAATCAGGTGAAAGAATGTCCCTTTTCAGGTGATTTCAGTTGCTACATGGAAACTTGTTCAATTAAGTGAGAACACTTCTTTCAACTTCACTCAGAACTACTGACAGCTGAGACAGATTAAATGGTAAACCAAAGATTAAACATTTAATCAATCACAAAGTAGTTTTCTGTCAATAAAGGAAGAGGTGGGAGAGGTGGCTACATTCTGTAACTATAATGCATTTCTGTGTTTTTATAACACCCTTCAGCCAACGATTTTACAGAACTTCCTGGCAACTTTCACAAAGCTTTCAGAATACAAAAGAAGCAGTGAAGTCAAAGGAAAATAATCCTTTTCTTTCCTCTTCATCCTCTAATACAATACTTGTCATTTTCTAACATAGACACATCAGAGACAGAGCTAATGAATTATTTGGTAGAAATGAAATTCAGTTTTAACTGAAATGAGGCAAAAGTCTTCAGGAAAGAATAATCTTCTTGGAATATGTCACAGACTGCAGCTAGCAAAATATAATTAATGTCAGTGTCACTGGTGAAAGAATAACAATTGAATTTCTTAAGAAGTTAATAAAAAAATGAGATCTCACCAACTGACAGTCTATTTAGGTTTGGATTTATATATGCAAAATCCATATATTATTTGAAGTAGTAGACTAGTCTACCTACTTGCTAGGGGAATTTTTTCTTTACATACCTACCTTACTAAGCCTTCTTCTTACCTTGAAATCCCTTGGGACTATCTGCATGCACCACCCAGTGTTCATAGAGAGACCTTCTCTGCTAAGATAAGAACATTCATCACAACCCAGGCTTGGGGAGAAAAGCACAGAAGCTTCCTGTACATTCCTGGAAATACCCAAAAGTTTAGATGTGTCAGGACTGCCGCTAATTTCATTTAACGTAGTGGTGATATTTGCCTTTGATGTAATAATTTTTTATTAGAAAATTTCTTCACAAGAAAGTTCATTTAATCAGTTTTTAGTGGACAAATACTCAAAAGACATAGGTCAGCTGGAAGCTGACTTGAGCTTACCATAAATCATTGTTCAGTCCTGACTTAGTTATTACTTTTT
>VZTT01012878.1:43832-58333 GCA_013400855.1 Buphagus erythrorhynchus | reverse complement strand
TGGGAATCCACAGTGGAACACAGTCAACTCGTATTGCTTTAATTTAAAAGGTCCATAGGGTTAGCAATTGTTAGTATTTAGAGAAAAAACCGACAGTACATGTGGCTTAGAAAATGCAACCTATGAGAGAGATAAAGAATCTGAGAGCACAGAACTTTAATTCTCTTTAGACATGAAAAAGGTACTTACAAAAAGATGATCATTTATTGCCCAATGTATCCACTAGAAGGAGGACTGGAAGAAGCACAAGAAGTATTAATTAAATAGTACAATAAAAAGAATTTAAATATATATAATGATAACTCTGTCGAGCAGTAGACTCACTAAGAAGGCTGTAAAACCTTCTTTACCAAAGGTTTTCAGTAAATTTAAAGATGCTTGTCATGTATTATTCATGACAAACAAAAAGACAAGAGTAATAGGTTATCATGGATTATCTCTTCAGGCATATTCCACCTTTCCTACATATCTGTAATTCTTGTGTGATCCCAAACTGTTGTGAGACAAAAATCTCTAGTCATTTGCAATCTTAGCAAAATCAATACAAACTGGGAAACTAGTATTGAGTCTGACAGGTCCACTCGTGTTATTAGCAATAGTAATATGACATTTTTAGGAAAAGGGATCTGAACTAGGTATATACAAAAGATATAAATAATTGAGAAGAATCTGTCCCCATACTTGATGGGGTTCTTTCAGTTGAAAACACATACTTAGCACACTTTCTCTATGCCCTTGTACAGAAACGACCATGTAAATAATTCTCACCACTTTTCTTAGCTATCAGTTCATCAATAATATTGAGCCACACCCAGTCTTGGAAACTCTACCTGCAATTTCTGAAAGTTTTTTCACAGTACTGAAACCAGTCACTAGAAAAAAGTAAATAGTAGTTACTAAAAACAAAAGAACCTAAATGCTTCTGCTTTGTCATGCCACAACTGAAGCATTCTCCTTTCAAATAGAGTTAATTTAAATCAGTTAGGAATACAATTTTATTAGGTAATCTTAATTTAAAATGAAGCAAATTTGATTAATTTTGAACCCAGCAAACTCCAAAAACATTTAACAGGGAGTTTTCCTGTGAACTGCTTCATTATGCATTATATTTCTAATCACCTTACTGTGATTGTTTTCATAAATATATTTCATTCCCATTTTAGCAAACCTTTGTATTAATATGTTAATAATCAAACTTTACACTTTACTGTTTGAGATGATATTTAAGCAATCAAATTCTGTGTGTGACATCTGCATTCTAAAGAAATCCACCAAATCTATCAGATCTTCTATACTGTTATACTGTACTGTTATACTTCTTCATTCAGATAAGAGCTTGGGTTTTTGGCTATGACTGCTGAAACTGNAACTGGTTTAGGTTGCAGTTCTCATTTTCTTACAAATTAATTTCATTTTCCTTGAAACATTTGCAACAGCGATTTAATTGCATAAAATGTCAGAACATGTGTCCTGGGTTGCTCAATTAAATCGTTATTACTATTACATAATGTTATTATATCTGCACTAACAAGGTATTTGGCTGTAGGTATAAGTGTTCAGGCACATTCACTTTTGCTTTTAAATATACATGATTAAGCAACTGTGAGTCGATAACTGCAGGCAAATGATCTTTACAGAAATGGCCAAGAGCTTTCATAAAAAAGAAGTCCAAAAACATTGTCAACAGTGATACTAAACTCTGATTTATGAAGTATTTTAATCAGAATTAAGTGGGTTTTTTGGGCAAGGAGACCTGAAACTGAATTTCAGGTTCTGGACCATGACCACTCACACATTACCCAGGGGCATCAGTATAATTATTCTTGAAATTTAATCTGCAAGTCATAGAGATATTAAGAAATTATTTTCTCTCATATTTCCCCTTTCAGTCTCTTGGTTTTTGTGATATGGCTATGAAACATTCTCCAATTGCCAGTGACTGTGGAGGTCCTGAATTTTTAACGTCAGCATTGCAGCTGGCTTTTGTAATTCAGACACTTTTTGCATAACCTAAATAATAAAAACAAGAGTATTTCCTATCTCACCTTAATACCCATGTCATCTTTGTGCTTGACTTCAGGAATTTACTCATACCACTGAGTCAANACTAAACCAGTTTAAGAACCATCTGTACCTGTTTATCTACATAACCTCTTTAGAGTTTCTTACAGAAGGATGAATAGGAACAGAAAAGGCCTTGAAGCTGGTCCTTGTCCTGAAGGTCAAAACCAAAATGAGCCATCAGACCAGCACGGAGACCAGTCTGCAATGAATCCTTCGAGATGCTGTAATTCATGCTGTCAGTTACCTACCAGGCACTGGTTGCCATAGCTATAGCTCCTCTGTCCCTGTGCACTGCAGTAATACAATCTTGAAGCCACAAAGACATAAAACCTACAGAGATCTGTAGCAGAGGTAAACAGTCAAGCCTTTGGTGATTTTGGCCAGTCATAATATCTGACATTAAAATTAATTTTAAAAAAATAATAGACCAAAAAGAACTTTTATTTTGTAAATGTCTTCGATTAAGGATGAAACCTGCATGCCATTTTCTCGCAGGCACATAATTATTCTCCAAGTGTATACAAACCACTCTTTATAAGGTAAAAAAAAAGAACAATACTTAGAAAAAAGCAACACCTCCAGAGATATTAAAAACTTAATATCTAATACAATCTTGTTTTGGCTGCAGGCTTTAATCTGACAACTTCTCAGATCATATTGTTCAGCAATTTAAAAACAAAACAACTCCTCCAAATTATAAGACTGCAAATTATGGGTTTGAATGGCTTAAGTTCTAATGCAATAATTGTATTGTGCCTGGTGAAACTGTCAATTAAAAATGTTAAAACACTGTTCAAAACAAAAAACAAAATCTCTAGATATTTCTGGCTATTCTTCTAGCATTGACTTTAACAGATCTGCACCAATCTATGATAGCATACAGCTTAAGTCCAAAGCATTGCATTACTTATTTCATAGCATTAACTGATTTATATTACCAAGTACTAGACTAGTTGTTTTAGTTATAATAAACTACTAAACAAGTTACTCTTCTTTGTTCACACTCCCTCTTCTGGAAAACTATTTTGAAATAATGATAAAACTTATTAGTGTAGTATAGATTCTTATGAAAAACAGTAAGCAAACTCATAGTTGTGGATAAATTCTAATTTCACATCATATACTTTAATTCCTTTTATCCCCTAAAACAGAAAATACAAAAAATCTTGCCATGGCTACTAAGGAGATGCTGGAGCTCAGAAGCTAAATAATGCTGATATAGCTCATGCTGGAAGAACTAATAGCAACATAAAAGCTAGAGCACAATCCACAAATACATTATTAATGATGTTTTCTTCTCTAATCAGCAGATGGCCACTGAACAGCTCAAGTGACTGGTAATAGGATACACAGCTTTTCATCTCCAAGTATCTGTGTAAGGTTTGCCTCGAGTGGGTTATAACTAAAAGGTATTATTTGACAGGCATTCGATAGCAAAAATGTAATAGCCAGTCTCAGTCTAGAGACTCTGCTTTTCCTATGCAATCTGATTAAAAAAGCTGCCATGTTATTTTCAAACTCAGGGTTGAGTAGGCCAGGAGACTTGATTATCCTTTTAGGTCTAAAGGGTCAGCCCATCAAAACCATTTTGAAACCCAGGTGCAAGTGGGACAATGGACTCAGTGGTTAGTTTCCATTAGTGTCCATTAGGTGTTTTTTCCAATTATTAGATTAACTTTTAACACACAGATAAAAAGACAACAGGAACAAAAAAAAACACAACCTGAGAAGAATGGGGGGAAAAAATAGTGAAATGAGATAGACTATTGCTTTCACAACGTTTTGCATGAAGTATATGACATGTTCTTCTTCTGTGCACTCAAGGCACAAAACTTTTTTGTATGGATACAAACATACAGCATGAATGCAAAACATCTCTACTACCAAAATAAGAATTAGTAAATTGATAAAATCAAGTGATTGTAACTCCCTTCTGCTGGAAGCCTGGCATCTGCTGTTCTCAACAAAACTCATCATGTTCAGCAGTCTCCATGACCTTTGAATTTATTAGAGGTTTTTTAATGTTTACTGAACAGAACCACACTTGCGTTTTCAGGGAATCCAACTGAAATTCAGGGGATTTCAATGCAGACTTAAAGGCTGCCTTCACCACCTCGAATCTGATAGAAAAATTAGTTATAATGTAGAAGCCCTCTTCTTGTGAAACGAAAATTACCATCAGGGTATATTTGGAGTAAGCCTAGCAATAAACATCCCAAACATAATTAACCAGTCAATTTCAAACTTAAGGTCAGTATCATATGAAAGGGTTTTTTATGAGAATATTTTTGAAAACGTATCAGGAATGAAAGGGAATTCTAAATGTAAAAGTGCTGCAGACATCTAGCAGCAGGTGAAGTTGCTGAGTCAGAATTCTTAAAAATACAACTTTGTTACCTTCTTGACATTCATGGACATTATCTTCATGGTTTATCTTCTTTCATGTCAGTACAGAACATGAAGACAGATGCTAAAGACTGCTCTCTGACGGGATTAAATCCCTTAGGTTAAAGGTGGCTGAACATATAATTTAATTCTGTATCTCTGAATACCTACAAAAACCTGATACAATCATACCTCAATAGAACAATTGAAATTCAGTTTGTATTTAAAAGTACTTGTTGTCACTGTTATTAGAATCACAGTCCAGATTGCCTCCTTCCTTATTCTAGGTACTATAGAGACAAATTGCCATAGACTAGAGAGATAAAAGATGTGAAAAAGAAAAAGAAACACAGAGATTAACTTGCCAAAATCACAGCAAATCAATGGTCAAATTAAGAATACTATCCAGATCATTCAAACCCTCAAAAGATCTCAAAGAGTATTCCCTCAGGCTTTTTCTAAGACATTTTAATTAGCCATCAGTGTTTACTGGTGGTAATTAATGTTAGGCCATAAAAAGATCTTTTAAACACAAAGCATCTGAATTTACCATCTATCAAAATTCCACTTCCTCTGTAACATTTACAGAATAATCAAGAAGTTGACTAGGAGGCTCCTGAATGTTCATGATGTGCCAAATGTATTCAAGGTTCACTCAAGCCTACATGAGCCTGTCAGGCCAGCTGATGCCTCACCGTCCTCTGCAGCCAACAGCATGCACAGGAATGCAAGGAGCAGCATCAGGTGATGAGCTTTATCCTTCAGGCCAAGCAACACTGACCTAGACACAGCTGAGAACCTGGAAAAGCACCATCAGAGCTGGAACACTCTTGGCAGTGACTAGCAAGCCTTTGCATCCCTTCACTTATGTATACTTAATAAATTTTACTATTTAGTTGCTCAGCTTTTGGTCACTTTCCCCCCATCCTGGTTTCTAGGCCACAACTTATGCATATAGCTAATTTAGCATTTAATTGAAGAATATTATATATGGAGCATACTTTGGGAAGTACATAGCAAAATCAGATCTTTCTGTGAAAAGGACATTTCCCTACTAATATTTCACTTACAGTGCAATAATGCTTCAGCCTTGAATTAAAACCTCTGTTGGTTCCATAATACAAGAAAATTTTAAAAAAAATCTTTAACGATTAGGCATTAGTTCATGTAGTTTCTGACATTCTAGATCAATATTAAAATGCCTTGACATATTTAGCAGAACTAAAATTCAAATCCACACTGGTGCAGTCAGAAAAAAATCTAATTAACTAAGGGTGATGAGTAGAATTTTTATAAAAATGTATATAAAGAAACCTTTATTTATATATCTTACATACCTTATCTCATATGCATTTTATTTACCTTATTACCATCATCCTCTTTACATATATGAAAGAAGCTTTAAATGTAAAGTGCCCTGGGAATTATGAACAGGCACTTACCAATCTGCTTTTTTTCTCTGCTAACAGGTATTTTTCATTTCAATTTATATCAAAAAGCAGATAATTTTAGTTCAAATGCCTGTTAATTCTTCCTTTAAAAAAAAATAAAAACAAAAAAAAATAAAAAAAAAGAGTACATAAGGAAATCTGGGCATTTAGTCTATAAATAAGAGAACAAAAGACAGGCAAAGGGCTGCCCATAAAACTACCTTGGTAGCCACAGTAAAAGGATGAAAGGAAGAGAAGAACAGCTTTCACAAACGGTTCATAAATCATCTTGTTGCATGTGTATGGAATACTTCTCTGCACATCCAAGAAACATATGAACCAGCAGTCTTCAGATAAAGTTGGAAATAAATACATGAGAATAGCAATAAAAGCAAAAGCAGAGAACACACAGCATGCTGGAGGTGGGAGATGGTTTGGGAAATTAAACTCCAGGAGAAGAGTTGTGATTAATCAGCTGTGCTGACATCAATTCATGCCATTTTCACAGCAAAAAACTGTGGATAGCAAGAAAGGAGCATAAAGTTAAAAAAAAAAACATGAACCTCTGTGAAGAGAATCCATGAAGTATAAAGATTATGTGTCATCGTTCCGTGGAATGCATGCAGGCAAAAAATCTGTGTCAAAGGCCTTGTTTTATGACTTCTTAGTAATTGTCTACCCAGTACTTCTAATCAACTTCCAGATGTTCAAAAGAAGGTCTAACATACCTAAGAACTGATGATAAAATGTAAATACAGCTCATATCTATGCAAAATTTCTGAAATAAATACTGAACATAAGATGCAAACAAATTTAATGTTGGGGCAAAGTCTGTACAGGCATACCACATAGTCAGTACATAGCATGATACAAATACAAATGGAAGAGAAATCTGCAGTTAAGTTGGTCTAACACTTCCTATTGTAAGATTCTGGTTTGAAATGCTTATAAGCTTTGCCAATGTTTAATTGCTCTGTCAAAATTCTTTCAGAGTACCTGATTTTTTTTAAACCTTCAGTAAAAATGGAGCTGACACCTTCTAAAATGTGACTAAGCAAAAACCTTTTGGTTTGATGAAGTTGATTTATTCTTAATAACTCTTATATTGAAAAATTGAGTTTAGAATTATGAATTCCTCAGTACAAACAGACTGGACTGGAACTCCTGGACTGGGTCCAGCTGGAGGACTACAAAGGTGATTAAGAGACTGGAGTGTTTCTTTTATGAGGAAAGGGCTGAGGCAGCTGGGCCTGTTTAGCCTCGGGAAAAGACAATTGAGAGGGGACCCTGTCAATATCTACCAGTATCTGAACAGAGGGTGGCAAGGGGATGGAGCCAGGCTCTTCTCATTTATGCTGGACAATAGGACAAGAGGCACTGGGCAGAAACTGAACAGCAAGTTCCACCTGAACATGAAGAAGAAATCCTTTACTGTGCAGTGACCATGCATTGGAACAGATTGTCCAGACAAGCTGTGGAGTTTCTCTCACTGGAGATATCCAAGAATCATCTGGATGCAGCTCACTGCAATATGCTCTAGGACAACACTGCTTGAGCACAGAGGTTGGACAAGATGACCCACTGTGGCCCCTTCCAACCCAACACATTCTATGACTCAGGACTTTTACTGGCCAGTAGAATCTACAGCTGAATCAAAAGCCAAGGCTTCCATTGCAACACATAAGATTTTGAGTGCACCTGCACTATCAGTTTGAATTACTGCCTGTTTTGTTCCAAAGTCCTCTTCATTGGCATTCACTCTGTGCACACGTTTGATTATTCCTGGAATACTCTCTGAATCAAAATAACAAGGCCTGCTCTTAGAAAAACTCTAGAAGCCATTCAGTGACTAGATAGCTCTAGGAAATGGTTTGAGGACAAAATCTCTCTATGCTTGGACCAATCCTCCAACATCATCCTTGCAAGCCTTTGCCTGGCATGACCCTGTAACATGTCTCTCTGATAACATGGTATAGTAGGAGATAAGTGGTGTGCCGCAAGCATTTCTCCTTTTATCTTGGGCAAACAAAAAAGAGTTTTGTTACTAAAGAACTTTTCAAAATTGTTCAGATGTCTCATATGCAAAGACAGACTTTAAAGTGCCAAGAGAGAATCGGTCTGACAGAGGCCTCTAGACTATCACAGCTTTTGAAGACAGGAAACCCTGACTGCTGGAACTACCCTGACTACCAATAGAGACCTGGTGAGGCTGCTTCATGCTGAGGGGTTTCTGTGTAGACCCAGGCAGTGATACTTAAACCCAAATTTTATCCTTCTTAAAGCACACAGTAAGAACTGGCCTGATCCCAGGATGTGAGCACAGCAGAGGAGTGCTGCCTGTGCCATGCATGCAGAGAGGCTGTGGAAGGCCTGCAGAGCTCTGTAAGATCCCTGCAGAGCCTGCTCGGTGCAGCGCCAGGCAGCCTGCCCTAGGGGGAGCAAGCCAAAAGCGCTGCTGGTGGAAGCTGCTCCTCGCATTCTGACAAGGCAGCACGGATTGCTCCTGAAAATCAGAAATCCAGCATATGCATCATCTCAGAAGACGGACACTTCTGAGCATATACAGACACGGACCCTCATGAGTCCACAAACTCACGGGACTTGCAGGGTTAAGTCCTGAGTACGCCTTCTGAGTGTGTCTTTCAACTCTTCCCACACTGAGATAAAAATATACAGCTATATTAGCTATGACAAATCCTAAAAATGGCAGAAAAAAGGTATGAAGTGTAGAAGCAGAAAATCTTGTATGGCATCAACAGGAGGTACAATTAATTGGATCTCTTTGTTCATTCTATAAATACCAACTTAAATATGATAAAAATTAAAATGTAGGAGTTTTAGCTGCAGTCACCGGTATGTTACTAGTCTCACTCATCTGATACAAAATTAATCTTTCCTTTGATATCGTGTGGGAAGAAGGAATGCTAGTATATGTATGAGAACATTGTACTTAATGCAGCAAAAACCTGGAATGAACAAAGACTGCTAAAAATTGCACCAAAACACACCATAAAAATACTCAATTTGGACATGAAAAAACGATGAACTATCAAAAATAAATATGTCTCTTCTAACTCCTAAATGCTAGGCAGAGACAATAATTTTTAAACAGATTATTATATCATAATTTCAAGTAACACCTCATTATAAAGACAAAAAATAAACGCACAGAAGTAGTGGAAATGTGAAAGCAGACATCTTAATTTATAAATGTCACAGACAGAGTTGCACCTCTTTGAGGTTTTATTTCCTGAAAAGATTCAACTCCTTGACATACAGCAAAGTCTTGCGCTTAAAATCTTTTTATTTGCTTCACTGAGGCAGAAGAACATCAAGCAAATTGTACAAAGTGTTTTAATGTTACTATTTTTGTAATTCCCATCTCTCTGGAATTTGGGTATCAGCACACAAATTCAGGCATTTCTCATAGGAATTGGCATTCTGGATAAGACAAATGGTTCATCTGGCTTAATAGCCTGTCTTTTACTTCGATAATCATCTGAATTCCCCTATGTAGGTCATTTTAATACTTAATAACAACTGTGGTGACTGTGGCCACAAGCAGATAAAAATGTTTTAAATATCATTAGATATTATTAGATATTTTTGTGTTTGTTATTTTTTGTCCGGAATATTTCTGAATCTCTGTATAGATGCCTCTCATGGTTTAACCCCAGTAGGCAGCTCAGTGTCACACAGCTGCTTGCCCACTTACCCCCAGTGGAATAGGGGTGAGAATCAAAAGGGTGAAAATGGGAAATTTCATAGGTTGAGAAAAAGAAAATTTAGTAACAATTAAGAGAAAATACACAAAGAAGAAAAGAAGATTAAAAAAAAAAACAAAACAATTGCTCACCAACAGCCAACAGATGCCCAGCCAGTCCCTAAGTACTGCCAGCCCCATCCAACCTCCACATACCTCCACCCAGTTTTACTGCTGAGCAAGACATCATACAATTTGGAATATCCCTTGGGTCAACTGGGGTCACTGTCCCAGTTGTGTCCCCTCCCAACCTCCTCATTGGTGGGGCAGTGTGAGGAGGAGAGAAGGTCTTGAGGTTGTGTAATCACTGCTCAGCAATAACAAAAACATCCTTATGTTCTTAGCACTGTTTTCATCACAAATTCAGAGCACATCTTGCCCCAGAGAAGCTACTATGAAGAAATGTCTCTCCCAGTTAAAACCAGTACAATGCCTCAGTAACATTCTCATTATTTATGTTTTTCAAGTTCATTTTAAAATTAAGTTGGCCCAAACAGAAGTCCAGAATCCACATGTTAATTAATACGGACAATGGTGACCAACAACATCTAATACCAGGTCTGTTTCCAGCCATTTTTGACAGCATTTCCAAGTGGTCCAGGAGCTCTATTTAAATTCTGGCCTGGGTATGCAAACCTGGCCCATTTCATCAGAGCTCTATTTGTATCCAGTCATGTCTCCTTCCAACATGATTTATTAACTGAACTTCCTAGGTGGACCTCATGCTTACACTGCAGGTGCACCATTCTCTCTGGCCCTGGTCCCCTGGATAAACCTTAACTCTGTGTTATAAGCAGTCTTCTGTCCAGCCTTGCCTCCTTGGCTCTGATCTGTGTTATAGGAAGTCTTGATTCCATTCTGGTCTTTGGCTCTTTCTCCTGTCACTTTTGAGTGGATTTTTTGGGTGGATGTCTGAATTCTTGCCTTGCCTTATCTCAGACTGGTACTATCACCATCCTGAGCCCACTAGGTCAATGCCCTGGTAAGAGAGGCTTGCCTTTGCTGTAGCCATGCTCTACTCCCAGCTCTTTCTCTCTCGTGGAGATTCTCCTGCTACTGCTCCTCAATACAAGACAAGCAAGATGACTTCTGGTTTTGCCAATAAGCCTCTGGGAGCTTACTGAAAAGAGTGTTTACATGAGTTTCACTACTTACCTGAAGGAAAGAAAGTCCTGATTTTAAAAAAAAAAATTGAAAAATCTCCTAGCAAACATTTTCTATAATGCTATAATTGCCTAAATAACTAATAATATTCATTACATTCAAATGAAGCCTTATCATTTTTTTTAAACTTAGAGGCAAGGAAGAGAGTGAAAAGTATTCTGAGACAAACTCAGAAAAATCTGTATTTCAATGTAATAGTTCCACAGCCACTGAAAATTCTTAAAGCTAAAATTCAGATAGCATAATAAATCATACATTAACATTTTTTCTTTTTTTACTAGTCCAGATTTTACAAAAATACAGAGTAATATTACAGCTAGAAGGCATCCAATATGACACTACTGCACATACATATGATTAATTACAGTTCTGTACACACATCTCTTGTTCTGTGTTAAGTGATGCCAATAATTGTCATTTGTAATAATGTGGTCACGTATAGGGCTAAAATATAATGTTGTTTACATGCACGAAGTTCCAAGTTTGACCTGTTACTAATTACCTCAAAAAAGTCTGACTTTTATACAGCTGTGAATAAATTGTTTTGCAACCTTTACAATACAGCAGATTGTGATAGCAAAACATCCAACACTAATGGATTTTAAAATAATTGAGGAGAATTAAAGCCTTACAATTTAGATTGAGAGCAGCACAATAACTATTTTATGTGATTCAGGGTAAGCAGAATGGACCCACACTTGTAGAGAAAGTTCCTGAAAGATGTTTAAGCTTTTTTGTGAAGTTGAGTATACTGGTTTTGCAGCTTTTGGTGTTAGATTGCATAGAAGCAGAATCTATTGCAGGTGCTGAGAAAGTAGTTTGTTCCCTCAGTTAGTTCCTTCAGACATAATCTGCCAGTTCTGCTATTCTTGCCGGGAAAGTTACCTTAAGTAGTATTTTGGCTCATGCAAGCATGAGAAAAAAAATCTATTTCTATTTCAACCCATCTATTCCAACCTCTTTACTGCCATTGGTCCTTCAGGTTTCAGTTCTCTATATCTGACACAGTGTGCCAGACAACAAAAGTCTGTGTTAGCCAATGAAGAGATGTTTTGAGAAACAGCCTGACAATGTTTGACAATTATGTATAATGATGACAGTTCACTGGCTGCTAAAGCCTTGTCCACAAGTGCTGTTGCATAGTTTCAGCTGAGCCAAATTAACAGCTTCCTGGCAAAAGGTCTCATTGTCTCCTGTCACCACTGCTCAGTTAGTTTTCTGCCGTTTTAACAAGCTGAACTGGCATACCACCCAATTAAACAAGAGACAGTGCATGGGAAGCAATAAAGTCATACAGCTGGGGATGGAAGATGTTATCCCTGTAACAGTGACAGTGATCTGTTCAGTAAACTCAGGCCAGAGCATGACTGCTCAACCACTGTAAAGGGATTAAAAAACAAGCAACAAAAACAAATGAAAAGAAGTCAAACAGAAAAGAATATCCAATACAGCTGGAAAGGACTAATTGTGTAAATGTTCCCCTTTCATTGGCACACAGAACACTTGGCCCAGTTTCAAGCTATTAAATATTATCCAGGTGTTTTACACAATACCTGACATTATTTGGTGACTTAACTTTTGCAAATTTAGAGAATTTAATCAGTACAGTAAAAAATGCAAACTGAAAACTATGCTACATGCATTAGTTTTTGACATTTTAATTAGAGCGATAATCAGTGTGAATATGTTCTGGTTTTTGAAAACACCTAGTTTGCATAAAATGTTCAGAAGTTAATGCAAATATTAATATAGTCATACTCGCACTCAAATTACATCACCTTATTTACATAGTTATTCCTACTCCATAGCAGAATAATTAGGCCCACAGTGCCATACTGTTGTAGTAAAAGTAAGATTTCATCACGTAAGTCACTTATCTTAGTCTCATGTTTTATGAAGACACTAGAGCATACAGATGGAACTATTTTTCTTGTAAACCTCCTCCACCCACTGATTATTTCATATAATAGAGCAGGCCTTGAAAAACACAATTGCTTTCTGTTACTGGTGAATTAGACTCTGCAGCGAAGCGAGGTGAGGGGGAGTCAAGTTTTCACAAGAGTTTCTACATCTGTGGTCACAAAGAAAACCTCATAAATGTTAACTGAGTCAGTGCCAACTTTTGAACCTGTATTCGGTTCAACATATTGATTCAAGGTTTCCCAACTAACTGCAAAATAAGGACAGACAATTTTTGCTGCTCCTATTCAGAAGTACCTGGGTAAGAAGGATACAGACAGAGTTTTTCCATTATTTAGAAAAACTATGAGCACTAGCAGCACAAAAGAGGCCAAGAGCCAATGAGAAACTCATTAAGCTGCTTAAACTGATCTAAATCTAGGCTGTTGAGGTCACATCCCGCCCCCGCCACATATTTCCACCCCCTTCCTTCAGCCAATGCTAGTGTTTACAGAAGCAGGTGGTGGTGTGCCAGTTCAGGACAAAAAAATAACAACCCCGAACAACAAACTCCTAACCAAAACTAAACCAACACACCATTTTGGGAGGATAGTTTTAAACCTGATCAGCTCTATGAACAAGTTTAAACTTCACAGTACCAGCATGAGTGCAGGGGAGGGAGATAGGAGCACAACAGCTGGGAATTAAGAGTAGTTTAAGCTTCTACAAAACTGTAACCTAACAAAGAAGTCGAAGCTCTTGAGTTTATCCTTAGCTATACAAACCCCATAATACACTGATGAAGCTCCAGACTACAGATGGAGGTAGATTTCTTTCCTTTGCTGTCTCTTAGTATTTCAAAAATCCATGTTATTTTGTTGGTCAGAAATGTCATTTATTAGTAACAACTCATTTATGACTGGCTCTTAGCAGAGGCACAATAGTGATAAATGCACCTAATTTCTAAACTCTAAACCAGAGAAAATGAGAGAAAGGATAAGAGGCAGACATAACTTGTTTCCTAGCACTTAAGAAACAGGAAAAGAAGAGGATTGAAGTAAGAGGAAGCAGCTCTCCACAGTCAGTAAATCTCTTTGCAGTGCCTGGAAAAGGAAAGTTTGTCTTTTTTGCCACAGCAAAAGCAGTGTTCAAATACAATGGAGACAAGCTGATACAAGTATCTAACATTAGATACTATCCCATCAGACACAACTGTTTATTAGAATTCCATATCCCAAAAATGAGAGCACATCTGCTTGCTCATGCTGGATTTGATACTCACAGGCTGGGTAAGGAATGAGATCAATTTCACTTTTACACTGTATTTATTAAGTTGTAATTTTTCTATCCTTTAGCAGTACAACACAATTAGAATTTAGAAATATGTCCAATCTAAATTTAAAATCTTTTCTTTCTTGATGCTATTATGAGTGCTAATGTCCTCTGCACTTTTTCCTCAGCTAACAGTAATTTATGATTTAATATTACCATGGGAGAAATATAGTTTGTAAATTTTCCAGATGGAGTATTTGCACATTTCTTCTTTTGTCTAAGATTGTCCTAAATTTTGCATCCTGGTTGTGGGAGATTAAAAAGTTATTTGTTTGGAAAAAAATCATCTCTGGTACAGCTGGGCATCATGAAAACATGCACAACTGAACTCAGGCTTTTAAAAGCAACCAAGATATTGTTTCAAAACCAGGCTACAACTTCGCAAAGCTCACCTTCCTCATCCACATACTGCAAGCGCATATTGAAGTCCTCAAAATGATGATGGACAGACACACTGGACTTGT
>VZTT01012878.1:27407-42410 GCA_013400855.1 Buphagus erythrorhynchus | reverse complement strand
AAAACAAGAAGGAGAAAGTGAGTCGAGGGGGATCGGGAGAGGCTGGGCTCTGCGGGGAGGCTGTGGGGTGCAGGCCCCGCGGGGAGGAGGGGCCTGGGGTGGGGGGCGGCGAGCGGCGCCCAGCGCCCGTTCCCCGGCGCTGGGAGAGCCGCGCGGGGCGCAGCCCCGGGTGAGGGGTCGCTCCCTCCCTCACCGCTGTGTGCCGGCCTCCGCCTCCCCCCGGCTGCCGGGGAGGGAGCAGCTCCCGGCGGGGCCTAGTGCGGGGGTGCCGAGGCGGGGTCCTGGTACCGTCTCGCCGGCGGCCGTCGGAGGGAGGGAGTCGGTGGAGGGCGGCCGTGGGTTTGGCGTGCGGGGGATGCTGGAGGGAGGGGATGGGAAGCGTATCCTCAGTCGAGGCTGGCTGAGGGGAGAGGGGGGACTTGCTCGGGGCTGGCCCGGGGGCGTTGGGGAGAGGGAAAGGATTATTTCCACGGCAAGGTGGGGGGGTCCGTCCCCATGACTACTTGCCCGGGCACCGTCCTGGGAAGTTTGACTGCTGCGTAGTTCTGGCTGCAGTGGGAGTTGCGCTTGGGGGATCTCCATAAGTATTCAAGGAGCACTAATCGCCCCTCGGAGTCTTTCAGCTCCTTCTCCTGACAATAGAATGAACCTAGCTTTGGCCCTGCTTTGCCTCAGGCTCCAGGGAGTGATTTGTCTGGCGGCTACGAAAGGGGCTTGCACAAGTAATGATCGCAGAAAACTTGTAAATCCGGCAGGAAGTTAGCTGGATTGCACTTTATTTTGTGTGCTAGGCAATTAGCCACGAGTGGAAGTCAGAAACAGTGAAGTGTGCTGTCCTGCCTCAGCCAGCTGCTGTCCCTCTCGACCGCTTCTGTTTAGCTTTTAGTTTTAGCTTTTAATTTTACTTCTAGCTTTTTAATTTTAAAATTAGATGTAGAGAGGTTGAGTGTTGTGGTTTGTGGGAGTTGTTTGCTTTAACATTTTCCCAATATCATTGGTACTTTCGATGTTAAAAACATTGAAACTTTTCTTTGCTTTTCTGAGAGTAACAAATCTCGAAAAAGGGTGAAGGATTCAAGGTAAGTATGACGCTGTGAGGCAGAAAATTAAGTTGTGGGCCTAATTCTAATACTAGACTTTCTAGCCTCTAGAACAGACAAAATAATAAAGTGTAAAACGTGTACTATGCTGATGCTAGTTTCAAAGCTAAAGTAAATATAAATATTTCTGAACCAAAAAACCAAAGACAGCAAGGTAGTAGAACTAAGTAATTTCTTAGACATGGTTCAAATCGCTTGCATTCTTTGTCCCTTCCTGCTTACCTATGTGAAAGCTTATCTTTATAGGTGAATTTTGAGACATAATTCCGAAGTTTTTCTACAGGCAAAAAATACTTAAAGTGAGTTTGTGGAGACTAATAGTTCAATATATCATCTTCCAGTTAAATAGTGTTATTTTTATTCTGTCATTTTTGTTATTTTTAGTGAGTGTCTAAAAAAGCCTGATTCCTTGACTTACAAATCTATCTAGGTATCTCCTTTTTCTAAAAAAAACTGAAACTGCAAACTTTTTTTCAAGGAACCTGCAAAATCAGTCAAGAGTGGAAAAAGTGGCAAAGATGGACAAGATAACCAAGAACATGAGGTAAATATTACCAAAAAACATAGTATTTTTCATACTTATTTGTAGTAATTTCTAAAAAGTGTTAAGTTTTTTGAGGGAAAAATGATTGTGGAGCTACTGCCCTGGTATTTGGCAAGATAAGAGACGAAGCTTTTAAGGAAGTCAGTTTTATTTAGAGTAAATAAAATATCTGTTTGCTATAGTCTTAAATACTCATCTTTTCTGTTTTTTGGTTTCCTTCAGACATTCTGTCTTATTATCTAGTCTTATTGTGAGTTTTTGGGCTTCTCTTCTTGTTGCTCAATATAGTTTTTAGAATTCTCTGTAATTCCCAGAGGTTTCTTCTCTCAAACTGTCAATGCTGGCATGTCAGTTAAGTGTCAGTAGCCTGGTTTATTGTCAGGAGACCTTAAGCTCAATCAAAGGCTGCCAGCTGTTCACATTCATCCAGAAATTCAGAATTAGTAGTTTTGTTTGATTTGGAAATCCACCATTTACATCAATTTCCTGAAATTTTCTTTAAAATGTTCATAGTAGTTTGAATGCAAAATAGCATACTTAAAAGTTTTGTATTTCAGCCTCTAAACATGTCTTGATACTGAAAGATAGTGATTGAGAACAGCATGCTCATCCAGCTTTACCATTTTTTCTGCTCTGAAATGATTGTTAGGGGTAGGTGGGTTGGACTGTTTATTGTATGCAGTTCACTGAGTTCTCATTTGTCTGTTGTGCAGAGCAATTCATGCTACTGCCATAAATTAAGAAGATCATTAAAACTTGTAAATTACATGTAAAAGTATTTTGATAAATTTCCATAAGAGTGATTGATGGAGGGAAGCTAGCTACTAGACAAGATCTTAGCCACTAGGGGAGCTTGTAGAATGAAGTGGGAAATGTATCAGTGTAGATGTTTGTAGTGGTGTAAATAGATGTACTTCATTTAATGTGTTCTGTCTTTACAGTATATTGCTGTGGTATTAAAATAGTGTCAGTTGGCCATAGTTTTAATTCCTGTGCAGTTGTAAGGCTTATCATTATCACCATCTTTGCAGTACATTTGTTGACTACTTATTTTCTCAAGCTTCTGAATGACAAGTTGCTGAGACCAAGACTTATTTTCTTATTCCCTCTTGGTACTTCAGGATCAAGTGTAAAGCTCCCCGAGATAATAAGTGAAGAGCTTTGTATGCTCTTTGTATGTGTGTTTCTTTGTTGTATCTTTCTGTCTTTGCAGATCTAGATTTTTGGGCTTTAAACTTAAAATGTGAGAGAGATGAATCTCAATTAAAGAATATGTTGTATTGTTCATATACTGTTTCTTTTGTCCATCTAAGTAGAATTCCCAAGGAAAAGTACAGTTCACTTGTCTATGATACTTGATCATAGGTGAGCAGGGGCAGAATGGGAAAGGAACTGGGAATGTGACTGGCACATAATAGTATGGTTCTCATTCCCAGTGGGCATTATTTAGTCTCCATACAGTTTTGAACACCTCAGTGCTTGACTCATTATCTTAATTAATAGAGTAATTGCGCACAAATAGTAATGTAGACTTTGCATTCTAACGTGGCTGGCTGTATGTCAGCTGGTGCTTATATGAGCAGAAAGGAGGCTGTTTATTAACATAGTGAAGATTGGTAAATACAGAAATATTCAGGAGCATGGCGTTAATACAATTCGAGGCTTCCTTTCCCTTCAAAAAAGGTTGTCATCATGTGTCATTCTACATATGTTTTAATATGGCTTTTAAAAAATCCTCTTCTAGACTATGAGTAGGTTTGGAAATATGGTGGTTCATTTCAGCTTTTTTTTCCTCAAAATGCATTTAATGCATATGTATTTAATGCAAATGAATTTAATGCAAATGGCAGATTGTAAAGACTAGAAACTGCATGCTATTCAAAGAACAGGGACAACACAAGCAGCAACATCCCACAAATACTTTATTTTTAGACACTTTTATAGCACTCAACTAAATTCATGATGCCTTGAACTTCTATGGATAAAAAAGTACAACAGATCTTAGTATTTACAAAAATGAGCATGTGTTTTTCCTGTCTTGCAGTTAGGGAAATGAGGTTTCAGTTGATGGAAGCTGTACAGTAAGTTTGAAAAAGGATTGATATGATTCCTGGCATACCAGGTCCAGAATGCCCATGCTAAAAGAGGGTGAAATCACTTAAGCAGCTGATGTTTCTTGCATTAACTGTGTGTGGTTACTCAATGTAATACCAAAAAAGCCTTGCTACATGTGAAGTAACATGGACGTCCCTTCTGAATTAATATGTGGTCAGCTGCTGATGCTTGAGGAGAGAGAATCAGAAATACAGTAGATGTGTATCTATGATCTTCCATCATGGTATACTTTTCTTTAAGCCAGTGTGTGGTTTAGAAGGTTAACTGGAAGTTGTGTAAAATTGGTTTTAAGTTATTAGTTATGTAATTGACATTTATATTTTTTAAATCTATATTTTATATTTAGGGGTTTTTTCCCCAAAATCCTGCTTAATGTCCCCTAGATAGGAGGAGTCTTATTATTTTGATTGTTCCTTCTTTTGTTTCCATCTATTCCTCTCCTTTTTGTGACAGAGGTACCAGAAATGCACAGTCCATATGAGGTGAGGGTACCTTGTCCTTCTGTACCAATTCATTGGTACAGAATTACTGAATAACTCCAGTTTCCAGTTGCATATTGCTCATTTATTGAACACTTAAGAAAAAAAGCTAATATAATTAAGCTCTTATCTAAGCTTATTTTGTAACCTGTTAGTAGAGTTAATAAATTAGACTAAATAGTTGCCAGAACAGTTGAATCTATTCCTTGAAGTACAATCTCTTGTTTCATCAGTTAGTCCAGCATATTAGTGTCTTCAGGTTGTGAACAAAGACTTAATCTGTTATGTATTGTTCTTCCTCTCTGTGGGAATAGTGTCTCTACTCTGGTAAATTCCTGGGGCATTTGTTTAACAGTGCCCAAAACCTATACTTGCACCAAAAACTAATACTGAAAATTAAATCCCCTTGGTGTGATGATTGGCCATTCCAACACTTGGTACCTTGTAGACATATACCCATATATATGGCATTTGAAAAAGTTATTTGTCTGCTGGATAAACTTTGTTGTAGAGTTCTGTTTTGTCACAGAGGTGTAGAGGTCTCCTTTTGAGTTGAGGCAGTAGTAATTTATGGACAGTCTAATTGTTTTTAGAAGAAGTGTCTTGGTAATAATTAATGACTATTGAAAAACATGACCTAACACCTAAAATGATTCAAGTGAAGTATTTTAGCAGTGGTTTTCAAATGCTACTACAGGAGAAGGAAGTTAAAATTTTAACCCTATATTCTCTTTATTTCTGCTTTTGTCTGTGGGTGAGTAGGTGCTAAAACTTACTCTTTTCACAAGTCACTGGAACAGTCCAGGACAGTTAATTCACTGCTGTGGCTCACCTGGGGGATAGAATGGTCTGAAGTAGCTGGTAGCCTTTCATACAAGACAATAGTCTGGTATAAAACTAAGTGACTGGGAGTGTCAGCTTCTTCTGTGTCTAGCTGCACTGGCCTAAACTGGCATGAGACTTTTAAATTTACTTTGTATTAATGTTCAATCCAGATGCTGAGTAGTCTGTTGAAGCCAAAGACTGTTTTTGTTGTTTGAGAAAGTATTGGCTTGGTGACTATCAGCAAATGAAAACAGAAATTACAACTCATTCTTCTGCCATGCAGAAAAGCAAACGGAAGACTAATGTGGTTTTGAGAAGCATGTGTGTGTGTTATCTTGTTGTTTCCATGTGCTGTCCTTGTTGGGTCTTTCTACTTTAAAGGTATTTTGTTGTGGTTTTTCCTTCTTTTTAATATAGGCAAATCAAAATGTAATAAAATGCAAATTGTATTAGCCATTTTTCTTGCTGTGCAAGAAATGGATTTATTAACAGCATGTGTTGCTGATGTTGGACTATAATCACTGCTGAAACCAATTTAAATATAATTTAAAATCTTTTTAAGTGCTGATCCATGCTTCTATCCTGCCACTGTCTCACAGCCATCACTTTTCAGTAAGTTTATTACTGTAATGGCTTCCAGTGCAGAAATTTTGTAAGACTTTGTTTTCAGAAGTTTTTTTTCCCTGCTTTTGAGGCCTTTTTAATTTAAAAGTAAATTTCTTAAACTACTTAGCACAGTGGTAATACCTTTCAGTAAATTGAATTGCCAAAAAATTACAGAAATCTGTTTAATGGGCCATCTTCAAACCACTTCAGCACAAAATTTCAGAGGATTTTCATTCCTCTGAAAGAACCTCCAGATGTCCCTATCCAGTTTTCTATGATCACCTTTCCTATATTAGCCAGCACATGGTGGGGGAAGACTGTCAGTATTATCACTACTACTTTCAAAGATTCCTGATTATATGAGCACATAGGATTGTCATTTCTATTAAAAGTAAGAAATTACAAAAGGAATGTGTAGTAGAAGCAGTGTTGATGTTTTTTGCATGGCTTTTTTAGCTGAGATTATATGTGGAAGTATCCTAACATTTAAAGGAGAGCAAGGAATAGACAAAAGCAATAAATCCAGCATTATTTTGTGATAACAGGTTTCTGTGATCAGCAGCAGAAGTGATTTAGAAAGTTGAGTGGATATTCTCTATATATGCTGCTTATTTTTCTCATGTTTACTGTTTGTGATTTTCATTGTGGTGCTATTTACTCTCAGAAACAAACATACCTGATCCTGAAGATGTTGCATGGGGATTGTTACACAGTGTCCAGTTTGAGACTAGAATTTTCTACTTCAGAATTTTTTTTAAGTTGTACTTGAAGAAAGTCTTGGCACAAATAAGTACTAATTTGGCAGCTCATTTAGGCACCACAGCAGAGAAGGTTGAGGTTTGGGGATTGGGGAGGGGACAAAGTTCTGGGATTGTTTTCTCTTCCTTGTTAACATGTATTAGGACTACTCCTAAATAATTTCTGGAAACAGCTTCTTGTCACAGATAAGTATTCACTTATGTAAAGCATCCATCATTTAGGTCTTTTCCATTATTGTCGTTCAGTCATAGAATCACAGAATGGTTTGGGTTGGAAGGGACCTTAAAGACCATCTAGTCCCAATCCCTCTGCCATGGGCAGGGACACCTTCCAATAGACCAGGTTGCTTACAACTCCATCCAGCCTGACCTTGAACACTTCCAGGGGTGGAGCATCCACAACTTCTTAGGGAAAACTGTTCCAGTGCCTTACCACTCTCACAGTAAAGAATTTCTTCTTGATATTTAATCTAAACCTACTCTCAGTTTAAAGCCATTCCCCCTTCTCCTGTCCCTATATGCCCTTGTAAAAAGCTTCTGCATCTTTATTGTCAGCACCCTTCAGATACTGGAAGGCTGCAATTAGGTCACCCCAAAGCCTTTCTTCTCCAGGGTGAACAAACCAAATCCTCGCAGCCTTTTTTCGTAGCAGAGGTGCTCCATCCCTCTAATCATCTTTGTGACCCTCCTCTGGGCTTGCTCCAGCAGCTCCATATCCTTCCTGTGCAGAGGACCTCACAGCTGGATGCAGTGTTCCAGGTGGGGTCTCACCTGAGCAGAGCAGAGGGGCAGAATCCCCTCCCTCCCCTGCTGCCCGCGGTGCTCCAGATGCAGCCCTGCACACGGGTGGTTTCTGGGCTGTGAGTGCACATTGCTGGGTCATGTCCAGCCTCTCATCCAGCAGCACTCCCAAAGCCTTCTCAGCAGGGCTGCTCTCATCTGTTCATCCCCAGCCTGGATGGATACCAGAATTGCCTGGACCGTGGTGCAGCACCAGCACTTGGTCTTGTTAAACCACCTGAGATTCACATGGGCTCATTTCTCAAGCTTTTCCAGAGGGGCCCCTCTGGATGTCATCCCATCCTTTTGGAGTGTCAACCCTCACACCACTTGGGCAGTCTCTGTAACTCAGTAGCACTGCATATTGGATACATTGCATTCATCATCTTTTGAGGTGTAAGATTGTTCTTGACTTCTTCGTAGAAGCTGGTATCTTTAACAAAGGAGATACATTTACCACTGACAGGCGTCTTCATCGTGTAACAGCCCTAGCTGGGCCCTGGCTCTTTTCTTCAGTATGTGCTCAGTGGTGTGCCCCAGCTGGACAGGCAGAATACCCAGTGCTTTCATGAGCCAGTCCCATGCAGTGGTAAAGGTGATCTTAAAACTGGTGGTCTTGCATTTGGAAGAAGAGATAAAATTGAAATTTTATACAGCCTGTCCTCTCAAGTTTGAATCATGCAAGGACTATAAATACACAATGTTAGACCCATTATGTAGCTTTCTAGGGCTATTAGTTTTGGATTCTACTCATAACATTAGCAAAGCAGGATTTTAAACCAAAAGTGTGTATGAAGTTAGGATGGATTTTTCTCTTGAATCAGTTATAACTGGTACAAAATAAAGTCTGTGGGCTTTGGAGTGGGTTTGTTTGGTTTTAAATTGGTGTGCCAGCTTCTTTAAAAATTTAATTTGACAACTAATTTTGATCGTGTCTTGAAGTTCTGATTTTCTTTCCTAGAGAGATTATTTTAGTGGGTTGATATAGCCATTAAAAATACTAGAATGTATACACCATTAGTACTAAATGAGAAGCTATTTGCTGAGTAGAGAGATGCCATATGTGTTATTCTTAGAGCATCTATGAAACTTTGTTTGTCTTTAACTTCTGTAATTTTCCTATTCCCAATTTTTGACATATTGGATTTTTAGTTTTGGGAACTGGAATTTCCTTCTGTGTTCCGAGCAAAGGCACCTTAATACTGCATAGTGGAGGAGTTACCTTAATTACATTTACTTAGTTACATTTATTATGTAACTTTAACATTATGCTTTTAAAATTAATGGCATTATTAAAGTGTACCAAACACTGCTGTATACGAGTATTTTATTACCTAAAATGGGATGCTTCTGAAAACAGGATCTTACGCCCTTCTACTTCTTACACAAGGCTGACAGCTACTTGTGTAACATATGAGGTGTGAGAACTGTGTGTGGTTTAGTACTTCTATTCTGCTTCCTAATGGTGGTTTAAAGCTCTCTGAATCCTTCCTGAATGGAAACAGCACAGCAGTGAAGGTAAAGGGTGTTCTAATCAAAAGAAGCAAAAAATGACTTTCAAAAATGGATACCAGCATTTTGTAAACTGAAAACATCCTTTTCATCCTTTGTTTCAAATTGCTTCTCTTAAATGTTTTCGTAAGAGTTAAGGCCTACCACTCAGAGAGTACTCAGATGTACATTAACACGTGTAATACAGAATTATTAATGTAGTTTTCTCTTAGAGAATACAGTGAGAAAAAACAGGTAGCTGCTGAATCTACCCATATGTTCACAGACTAAAAACATAAAAAACTAAAAACATAGCTTGTATGCATTTTTCTCTGCTCAATTTCATTTGAAAGCAGAATAAATTTGTAATTCTAGAAGTGGGATGATAGGCTTTGGGGTTTTTTGTTTGTGTGTCTGTCCTTCCCTGCAAAAGGCTTAGAGGGCCATGTACAGGAGCCAACCAACCAAAAGCTAGGAAAAAAATCCTGGCCTATTCCTGAATATGCTTCTTAAAAGATGACTGCCAAATATAATTTGCTACACATTTATAGTGACTTTTATATACTTCCTCATCACTTCTCAAATTAGCAGTCTGAAATACTGACACGTAAGCTTCTCCAGCAACATGTAAAATAAAAGCATGATGAGAGCCAAAGATGAAATTATTTGGTGTAACAGTTCTGTAGAAGCAGATAAGGTTATTATTCATAGAATCATGGAATGGTCTTGTAGGAAGAGACCCATTTGATCATCTAGCTCCAGCCCACCTGCCATGGGGAGGAACACCTTCCACTTGACCAGGTTATTTGTCATGGACTTTAACTCTCTCAAATAACATCTGATACAAGTACCAAATTGGTGGGCAGGAGGCAAAGTAAAAAAAGATTTCAATCTAAGTGTATGAAGTGAGAAGCTTCTATGAATAGATCAGGGAGCACAAAAATATGGACTTCAGTGGTAAAGCCACATGTGCAGTTGCCTTAGCTCATCAGTAGCTGTATATAATTAAAATTTACAGTAGAGTATAGGAGTTGGTGTATAAAACGAATGAGCTAGTGTGTGATTTCCTTCAAGTGTGGGAACCTTACATATATATATGGGCATATATGTATGTGCATATATATATCTAAAAAGAAAATAAGTAGTTTTTGTTGTTTCGGGGTTTTTTTAAAGAGTGCTTCAGGCTCATCAGAGAGAAATTATAAATGAAAATCAAGAACTAAAGTAATTTAAGCTAGGCCATCTTTTATCCAGATTCTTTATCCCTGTATTTATAGAAATGTTTTAAAATAATACTTAGGACATTATCTGGTTTAAATCTTATTTAATCAGCTAACTAGTGGTTGGAGGTAACAATTTTTTTTTCTAAGGACATTTCTTGCTTTGAAGTTTTGTGATAGAGGATACATTAGGAAACAAGTGCTGCTTTGCTGCTTTTGTGAAGTACCACGTGCTCACTGATGGTGGTGTTTTAGCAAACCCAGAGCAGTGTGAATCCACTTGAAGTCTTGAGCCTGGGCACCCCACATCTTTGCCAGCACTCTGCAACCTTGGGCTGAAGAAATGAGCTCCGACTGAAGGGAATCAAGTATCAGCTTGTTCCTGGAATAAACTAGTTAAAGCAAAATTAAATTTACAAGAAGCAAATGGAAAACAAGCCTTATGCTACTGATATTTAATTGTGAATGTATTTATAGTGTCAAGGATGCAGCACACTAAGCTGAAACATGGGATTGGTTTGTTGTGTTGCAAGTCCAGTCTGTTAAACAAAGCTGTGATGATAGAATTCTTTAGAAGATAAAATTTGAGTCCTCTGTATAAGCAGCTAACAGGAAATACAAGCAATGCTTTGTGTTGTGAAAAATAAACAGCAGCAAGAAAACCCGAATAGCTTCAGCAAGTTGTGGATCAGTCTTCTAAAGTGGTTTGTGACTGTAAAGTTTATTGTGGGCACCCCTCAACAGCAAAGAGGCCCAGATGGCCTTCACTGCTTGTAGGAAACATCCCCGTCACTGACGCAATTCAACAGACTCCATGCTGTCTCTGGCAAAACACTCATGGAGCTCCATAGTTAGACACTGAGAATAGCAGCAGTAGCACTGCTGTACATAAATGCAAGATCATGGTTGTTAGACAAGTACTACAACATAAATCCATAAGTGCTAAAACATACAAATTTTCTCATTACTATCCTGTTGAAAAGTTAATCTTTTTGCTTATCATAACAGCATGGATCCTCAAAGCTTTAGGATGCAGCTCTTGCTGTAATAAAAACATAGTAAGTTATGCTGAGATACACTGGATAGTAATCTCAACTACTGAGAGTGTTTAATAATAATGAGCATATTTGCTAGAAAGGCAGCTGCAAAGATCATTCTAGCAGCCAATCCAGGTATCATTCTGGCAAGTGACTTTGTTGAGGAAAAACAATAGACATCTAAATTGCCATCTGTGTGAAACCACCCAAAGCCTTCAGCATCATAAGCTGCCTCTCCAGAGACTCCTCCCTAAATTTTCTGTCCAAACTGGCTTGTGGTGGTAAAACTAGTGAACAATAATGGCATAGTAGCAAGAATCTTCAACAAAGAACTTCAGAAACATCTGCTGTCCAAAATGGTACCCAGCAAACATGTTGTTTCCCTGCTGTTTTTAACTGTGTTGTTTAAGGATCAGTTTCCTTTTATGTATCCAGTGTATTCCATATCAAGCTTTGTATAGTTTGATTCTCTCTAGATTGAAAATATTGATGTTAAAAATCATATCTACTTGCTCCATAATAAACTCTGCCAGTACTTGCATGTACTAGATTTACTGCAGGCTGTCTGAAAGCTCTGTCAGGCATTATCTTTAATGCCATTAGTAAAAAGAGTTTATTCTGATGTTATCCTCCTGGAAGTCATGTTGGATTGCTGCTGTTAACAACACAGAATTGAAATCAGCTGACAAATACTGCTCTCCTGGTAGTGTTGTCTTGAACAACTTGCCTTGGTCCCAGCTGCTGATGTCACATCACCAGCCCACTTCCTGTAGGTCTGGTGTGGATATATTTACCAGGTTGATGGCAGCTGGGCCATATGCCAGATACGATCTGTCCTTGTTCCCACCCCCAAACCAGTAAATGTAAATCTGCAAAGGAGAGAGCTCTGTGGTAGTGTTCAAGATTCCTGGAGTGTTCAGAGATTTTCACACTACTTTGAAGTTACTGCAGAGGGGAAGAAACTACATGGAAGGCTCTTTAACTGCTCTCCACCCATTTTGACTCCTTGATCTTTGATTTCAGTTCTCATCTCAAGAGATTAAATTGAATTCAGCTTCTCAGCCTAATTACATTGATTATGTATTAAGCCTCAAACTGTTAAATTATTTTGGTTATATACTGGGCCCTCATACAGTTTTGAAAATCAAGTTGTTAATGTCCCTTTCATGTTTTGTGATGATCTGTGTTTAGTTTCAGTAAAGTAACCTGTATTTCAATTTCACTGTAAGTATGTTTTAGATGTAATCCAAAATGCTTTCATAGTATTCTGAAGCTGCCTTGGCAAGAAATGAGCTCTTGTGGGTGCTGTAGATCAGACTTCTGTTTATCCTAATGAAAAATAAGTCCATGGAGGCTACTTACTATACCAAAAGGAGAAGAGGGAAGGGATTAATTCTGCATTAAAATAAGCATTTTCCCTCTGTTTCAGATTCAGACTGATGATTCTTTTAAAGTGTTCTGTGCTTTTTGCTCTATGTACTTGTATTACCCAGGGAACCTTAATCGTGTGAATTCGTACAGAGTTCACCTATCCAGATTTCATAGCCCAGAGTTTTTTCTCCAGGTTTTGCTGCTGCCATTGTGGAATGGTGTGCACACTGATATAAACTGGAATTCAGTGGTGATACTTACTAGAAGGCAGAAATTTGCCCCTTAGTCTTACACTGATCTGTGTAAAGAAACACCATATAGGGTGCTGCCCAGCACCGTGTTTCTTCAGGCAGAGGATCTCCACTGCCTTGTACTTAGGAGATCTGATTTTTGTCACTAGTAAGCCGTCCATTTTTCTAAATTTTCTAATGACAGATGCATCAAGGTGATTTTACTGTCATTTTCAAATCCTCAGCCTGCTCTTACCAGTTTATCTTAGAAAGCAGTATGCAAGGTTGCTGCATCATTGTAGAGTTGACCCCACTCTAGGCTTGGCTTGGTTTGGTTTCTGATTTTGTAGATCAGAAGGCTTTGTGTCCTTTGGTCTAATTCAGTTACTAGTGAGTGTGCTTTGAAAGCTGAGGTCAGACAAAGTTCTTCTGGTTGTCCTTGTTTGTCAAGGTAGCTTGAATAGCATTTTTGGGAGACTGTTGGAAAGGGAAGAATAGGTTCTTCTGAAAGACTTATTGACATATATGGCATGCAGAGTGGATCCTCCTTCCAGGTCCCACCATACTGTGTCTTGTGTCTTAGATAGTTGTCCAAAAGTAAAAGTTGCATTGTGGGATGCTTAATGATGATTAGTTTAATTTAAAAAGAAAAATTGGCTGTAACTGTAGATGTGCTTGCTGTACTCATGTCTTTCTTTCCCTGCTTGCAAACTTAGTGTTGTGTTCTTATCTTTACCTGCCTGTATAATGTCAGAAGGGTAAAAGATGCAACTTCGCTCAAAAGAGTGATATTAAGAAAAGGAATGTACCACATCCTGCTTGATGCAGGATTCAAGGGATGAAGGGATGCAAGGGCTATCTACCTTGAACTGTTGTGACTGACATGAAACCTCTTCTCCCCGCCTTTCACCCTCTTGAATTAATTTTAAGCTTAGTCACAGGCACTGAGGAACATAAGCTGTATATATTTTCAAGTGTTAAAATCAGAATTTAAAAGTTGAAATCACACTTTAGCTGATTGTCTTAATGTTCATTGAAGTATGTAAAGCTCTAGCTTTTCAGAAATAAATTGATCAGAAAACCTGAAGGTTGTGTTTTAATCATGATTTGAAGAAACATTCCCAATTTAACATTTTTTCACAGCAGTTTGTGCACATTTTTAGATGTTTATCAGCACTTTTGGAATTGATTGTGTCTGTCTATATAAACATTTGGGTAGGAGGGAGCTGTTTGCCAGAACAAGGGCAAGAATAGGTACTGCTTATTCTAGTCATAGGAAGAGAATTGATGAAAAGGTATCTGTAGCTTGACTGTTCTGGTGTCAAATATATTGAATTGTTCACTGATGTAGCAGAATATCCATCACTTACTCTTGGGAATTGTGGTTTTTGTGGTACTTTGGTTTGTTACTGGGAGGAAGAAGCTGAGCTTGGCTCTTCCATCTGAACTCAAAAGCAGTGTACTTTCATATAAAGCATGTTACCTTGAAGTCTTCAGCAGATGAAGACACAAGTGTTAGTCTGAATTTGTTTGCCTTTTTTAAGAGATGTGGTTAAAATTACTGAGCTTTGTGGCTTAAGTTGACTTAACTCCCTTTCCAGGTGCCCTTCTATCCAATGTTGTCAGCAAGCCCTGAAGGCCAGCTCTTTCATGGTAGTGCCACTTGCAGAGGTCATTGGGTACTGCTGTGTGGCACTGAAATAATGGGTTAGAAATTATTCTGACAGCTTTCTGGTATGTGCTGGCTGACTGGAGCATGACTGAAATGCAGGGGTGATCATGCTTGATGGTAGGAAGAAGGAGGAAATCTGTTGGATAAATGGTCCAGTGATTCAGGGCTAGAATTACTCTGGAGTCATCACTTCTAGATGAGAAGTTACCATAGCAACAAAAAAAAGCTTTCTTTCAACATTTCTACTCAGAAATGTTACCCATCCTCTTAAATTACCACTTTTGGCTAATTTTAGAATTTTTCTGCACTTTAGAATACTTGCTTCCCTGAGGTGTGTGCTACCTTAGGGTACTGTAGTGTGAACATGTGTGCAGACACATGAGAGCACCTGTTAATTTGAAATGGAGAATTTGTTTGGGAATAGAGGAAACAGGAAAATGGCTTTTCCTGTTCCAAGTAATGAAAAATTACAGGTGGCAGTGGAAAGTAGCCGGTTTAAAAAAACACCATTAGGCTCAATAACAATATTGAAAGTACAGAATCCTGTGCAGTAATAATGTTCATGATGCATCTTAATTAGCATTTATTGCTTAATACTCGGTAAGTCATTGCTTCCTAATTCTTAGTGCCGTTTTTCTTTTTGCTTAGTCTATTAATATTTTTGTTTGTAATGCTTTTTAAAACTTCAGTTAATGGATAGAAATTACCTTGCAGATCACTTGTATTTCAGCATAAACATTTTTATGCATTTACTGTCTGAGATTAAAAACTGAAA
>VZTT01012878.1:3051-24375 GCA_013400855.1 Buphagus erythrorhynchus | reverse complement strand
TTTTAATTATAATATTTAGCACCACAGATTATGAATAATATGTTCTGTCTTTTAAACTGATATACAAGGTTCATGCACAAGCTGTGACAATCAGGGCATGAGTGACATAAGCAAAAGACATTGAATTAAAGTAGTGTTTTTTATAAGAAGTTATGCATACAGCCACAGTGACTGGCATAACCTTTTGTTCAAAGACTCAGCCACAAAGAAAATAATTTGTTTCTTGGTCCTATTTTAAATACAGTGATTCTGGTAGTGCCTGGGACTACAGCTCAGGGATACGAGAACTGAGAATGCAATTAGAAGCAGTGTGGACAGAGAGCTGGAAATGGGGAAAATGAGTGCAGATAGGACAGGAGAGAACTATTCCATCCTGCAGTGGTGAAGTCAGTGATGTACAGAAGAATGCTTACTTGTGGTTGGAGAAGGGAGGAGTAAAAAAATAAAAAATTCTTAGAAACTGTCTGAGGTATTTTCTCAGATCATTCTATCACTTTTTGACACAGTGTACCTATTTGTGAAGAAATAATAGAAGTATTGTGCATTGTAATTGCCTTGAGTCTGCAATCACTTCCCTCACCCTCAGGTGAAAGGAATGAAAAGATCTTGAGCTTCTCCCTGGTGGATGCCTGATGCTGTGTATACATGCCCAGGCTGTCAAGGGCCAAAGTTTGTTATGGAGCACTGGTGCAATTGTTGATCTAGTGAGGGGTAGTAATTGCCACCTTTTACTAGTAAAGGTAGTAATAGCTTTATTATCAAGCTGTACCCAATCTCATGGATCATACCAGATGTCTGCATAATGGCTGTGTTCACTGCATATGCTTACTCCTGATGTAATTCCAACCTCCTACAGTTGCTGAGAATACTGTTGGCCAGTCACACTGTTCCTCTAAAAGATACAGAAATACTTGACTTGATGTGCATTTAGTGGATCAAGCGAATCTGAGAAACTTTCTGTTTGGACATCTTTAGGTGTGTTGTTTAATGTCTGTGTCTGGACAGGAGTTAAATTGGACTGGCAGGCTGTAATTTAAAGGACTGAAATGATTAAGACAGGTTTGACTTCTATGAAGTGCTAGGAAGAACATAGTGTTCCTTCAGGTTAGCTGTGCTTAACCAGCTTTCAAAATGCTATTACTCATAACAGATGGCTGTATTTCTATGGCTACAGTACCTGTGGAACCTTTCTTTTGTCTGTAGTAGAGCGAGATGTGTATTTTCTTACAAGTGTTGCATGGAGTACTGTGTGGTGCAATGTACTTTACATGTGACTGTATTTAAAGCACAACATATAGAATGAGGTTGTCATTGTATGCTTTAAGGTTCCTGTTAGATATATGAATGTGTGTAACTGGTAAGATCTAAATGATCTGTGCACCACGGTGTGGAGATGAGGTCAGCAGATCACTTCAAATAGTGAGAGGGAAAGGAAGAGCTGCCAAGGTGGCTTTTCATCAAGATTTCTTATTTAAGAAATACTTTTTGATTTTCAGGCATGCTGCAAACTTTCTCTTGGGTGTTACACAAAATGCTGATGATAAGCTTCTGGAAATACCAGCATATTTGCCCTGGTGACTGGTATTAGTGTGATATGATTTGTGTTCATTGGAGCAGCTTATGATTAATGTTATGCATCCTNGTTTAAAACTTTAAAAATATGTTTTCTATGAAATAAACAGCATAAGTATTCAGTATTATTATGTAAGTATATTTTAAAAGTAGCATATCCAAGCTTGTGCATACCTGACACGGCACTGAAACAGTGAAGGAGTTTGTGTTCTTTGCAGATCCTCACTTCAGCTTTCTGCNTGTGATATGATTTGTGTTCATTGGAGCAGCTTATGATTAATGTTATGCATCCTCTGATTATCCAGGAAATGGAGGAGCAGGATAGCTCAGATAATGCACAAAGAAAAGGAAATAGATCATGAATTAAGAGGCTCTAAGAAGAGAGCTGAATGTAGAAAAGAGAAGTCTCTGATGTAATTTTTTTCTGGAACATCAAGATCCATATATTAGCAAAGCTGCAAGCTAGTCAAGCTCCCTGCAGCACATGCAGTGCAACCTGATTTAGTTGGGTAGTACAGGTAGCTTGTCTGCCTACAGATAACTTGGAAGTATCTCTGGAGAAGTGCCTTCAGAACAGTGTCAAACATCTTGAAAAGATCTTACCTATTTTCACCAAAAAAGAAAAATTCTGTGCCAACAAGCTTGTGCTTTATTGATTTCTCTTATCCGGTTCCCTTTGTTAGCTAACATTGGTAGTACGGGTACTTAAGTTACAAAAAATTGATTTTTGCTTTGAATTGTTCATTGGGAAAAAATTACTTACTGGATTTAAAGATCTTTATTTTATTGTGCTTTGAAAGCTTCAGATTAATGCTTTGTTTATATCAAATATAAATGGCAAAGGGTGCTTCAGCCTTCAGAAACTTACCAGTTTATTCATTTTTGGTTTCCTAAGAAAGCAGTTTGTNTTACTGGTAATTTTTTCATGGTAAATGAGATTTTTAACTGTGCAAACAGGTGAATGTACTTGTATTTGTACGTTATTTTGCATGAATGTGCTGATTTTAGTAAACAGTAAATGTAGTTAAATGTAAAATAGAAATTACTGTACAAAGTGGTGAGATTTTTGAGGATGTGGTCTGAATCTTTACAATATGTAAGAATTAATTCTCATTCTCTCACAACAAGAATTTTTAAATATAATATTAAAACACCCTAACTAGGATAAAATGTTTTATGCACTGTCAAATACAGTTATGTCAAAAATCTAACTTTAACCTTCAAGTAATACCCATTAAAAGGAATGTTCTCTGTCAGTTCTAGAATAACAAATTTTAAAAAATAAGTCAGTACTACTTAATATTCTGAAATGTTGCAAACTTTCCCAATGAACCTATGTTAGTCACGCATATGTAAATTTGGGCATGATTCAAAAATACACTTTTTTGTAGCATTTTCATATACTTTCTTAAAGCTGGGTAAAATCCTTTTACAGCCATATAAAGGCCTCTTGGGATGCAGTGTCGTGATTTAGTTTGTGTGTTCGGGATTGGAATTTTTTGTGGGTTTTATTTGGGGTTTGGGGGTTTCTTTCAGATAAAAGAGAACATTGTTAGATATCATAGAGATTAGACATCAGCTTTTATTTTTTATTTTATCAGCTTTTTTATTTTTATACAGTTCTGAATTTATTTTAAGAGTTACTGTTTACCTCTTGGAGTTGGACTTTTGATGTCAAAGGCATGGATACAATATTCTTATAAAGGTTTTTATGAAGGTAGGAAGAAATGAGCTACATTGACAGCTGAGGACATATGTACTGACTTTTAGTGGTGAGAAGTATAGAATTAGTTTTTTAATGTAGAATATCTGCATGTGGTAGGATTAAACAGATTCTAGTATTTTGTTGTTGAAGATCTTGCCACACATTTTGATCAGTCCTGGTTTTGATCTTCTGGTGATGTCAGTTTCTGCTTTAGCATGGTTTCAACATTAGAAGTACTATTAGTCATATCTATTTGAAAAACCCAAAAACAACCAAAAAACCTACCCAATAAAAGTGGAGGTTGGAAAAGAAATTAACATGACAGGTCATTTTTCTGAGCACATTTCATGCAGAGAGCATGATGCTTGTATTTTTTTCAAGCAGGGACTTCAGAGCTCTGCCAAATTCTGACTGTTTGGTGTAAAAGAACATCAGGGTGGTGCCTCAACTTGTCTGCCTGTGATACAGGACTCTAATAGGGAGGCAAGCATTATTAAATCTTTCCTAAGGCTTTTACGTTCTAAATGGCTGTCTAGGAGATAGCTCTATTTTCACCATCTGTAAAATATTAAAGTCTGATGCATCAAAATTGCAGAAGAGATGATTCTAGTTTGAGTCTGATACCTAAAAAAAAAAAATTGTACCAAATTTTGATTGATAAAACTGTTGAAACCATGAGAAAGGAGGAGAAAGTGAGAATTGCTCAAGAGGTCAGAAATGTAAAATTATTATGTGTTTTTCTCAACTGCAGAGTACAGATAAGTAAGCAAAACTGATACCAAGTAAATGAGAAAGTCAAGTTATGTTCTTGGTACTGTAGAGAAATTCAGCCATGTCTGTTGGTAATTTCTACAAACTGATATTGGAATATGTTTAAACTTAGGCTGACCATGTTACCTGTCCATTTAGAACTAGCATCTCTTTTCATGATACAAAAGAGACTGACTGGGTGTGTGCAATATAATTGAATTTATGAGAATCATGGCACTAATGGACTGCTTTGGGGTTTTGAGGAGCATTTTTCATATAAACTGCTGAAATTGGAGATCTCAATGTTTAAGATCACTTTCATTGCAGAAATCTACTCCTGCCACTTGTAATTTATGTAGAGAACAAATATACAGTACTTTCCAGTTTTATTGTACTTCTTATGTGCATGCATGGCAATTAAGGAATTGTGTCTGGCTGCAAGGTGGTAGCATTCCTGTTCAGCTACAAGTATTTTATGCAAAGTAAGATGGTAGATTAAACAAGATAATGCTGCTATAAAATATAATTTGCCCTAATACATAATTCATTTAAAAGGCAAGACACTGAGGCAAAATAAATTAATTCTCATGTAAAATACCAATGAATGCAGTTTTGTGAAACAGATCATTCTCCTCTCCCTTGTGTGTGACCTATAGTGGAGTAAACTCAGTATGCTAAATGCTGTCCTTCTGGTCCTGACTGTGTTCGTGCTTTTATAGGTTTTTTTGGCAGCCCAATGTTATATTTAATTTATTGAAACAAAAAGTCCATAATGGAAAATACTGCAGAAACTTGTTCTTTCCTATAATCAGTATGGTTGTGTCAGTGAATGTATGTGTTGTATTATGTGAAGGAACTTTGGAGGCTCTTTGTCCTGTTACTTTAGCAACTTTGTCCTTGAACTTTGATCTTAAAAGCATTATCAGTATTGCGTAAACAGACTTTCCTGTACTGATTTTTCTTTTAAATGTTTAAAATAATTATTAAAATGTGTCAGTAAGCATATACATTTCTTAAACCAAAAGCTGACAATTGTTTGGTGTTCATAGAGGAACATACGATCTATCAGTGGTTATAAAGTAATTAATATTAAACTATTTAGAAATTACCCAGTCAGAATTGCTATGTAGCATTTTAAAGATTAAGAAACTTGATAGCTAGTGAATGAAGAACTACCAAACAAAAAGGTGGTAGGGGAAAAATACTTTGCTTGAGTGTGTGAATTCTTTTCCTTCAGCTAGTTTTACATTAAATCATAGGCTTGGATTAATGAGCCATTTTTCATTTCAACTGCCCTATCAAACACCTACTCATTAGTCAGCAGCTGAAAGTGTTAGAAGAATGCACTACATCTGTCACTGGCAGCATTTCCTACCAAACTTGTTTCCACTGAAGTTTGGATAGAATCTATAAAAATACGATTTTAAATGTGGTATTGTCTTATTTTCTAGATTCTAACCTGTCTCTGAATTCAATTTAGATCTCTCTTAAAATGCCTTTTATTATGCCCTCATTCACAAAAGGAACATTTTGTTCCATTGCACAGATCTTCATTATAATCAGACCTACACATTTTTGCTGCTGCACTGAATTTCTTTCTTCTTAAGACCTCTACAGATCAAACCTTGAATTTATACACGTAAATATCAATCAGTGGTTGTTGGATAACTAGCCTGGTCTCAGATTTTTACTCTTAAATGTAATTTTTATGCTTTGTTTCTTAAAAGTGGTATGTGTGACCTATGTAATAAGGCCACAGACAGCAGTGAGTTTGGTGTTATTTTGGTGGATTTTGTACAGGGCTTGATTAAAATAGTGTGCCAGTATTTGAAATGAGCTTCTGCAATCTGCCCTAGGAATTACATTTTTGTACCAATGCTAATTTTAAAACAGATTTCTTTTAAGGTAATGATTTTGTGTTGTATAGCTTTCTGAACTCAACCAGTATCTACTGGTTTTTCTCCCTACCCCCACTCACAAAACTTCTTGAGTGTACAAGACTGATTGAAGGAAAACTTGGCACTGTTGAACCTGTGTGCTACAGTGACCATGCAAATATTAGGAAATCCAGATAGAGACAGGAAATCCAGTCACAATCCAGATACTTACCAATTCCTCCTTTAACCAAATTTTGCTGTCCTAGAAGGAGTGAATATTATAAATTTTTCAATGAATAATTGTCTTTTGCCATGCTTCAGTCTTGGGAAGTTTTTAAGGAAGCTGCATGATAGTTCATATCCCTTTCATTTATCCAGGTAGGTATATTTTTCTTATCTCTGTATTTCTTTTGATAGCTGGGTATTAACATGCTGTTTATGGCCTCTGTTTCCTTGAAGAATTTCCTCTTGGCTGTCCTTTGGAATTGAGTCAGAACCTAGTAAAAAAAGCCCATATCCTTCCTATTGCTACAGGTTCTCCTTCAGAGTGTGTAGTATCCAGTACCTTTCCTTCTCTAAAACAAAGTTATTGTCTTTGAGTAACTGATTGTTCACAGTTGTGATGAGACCCACGTTTTCTTATAGCCTGACATAATTTATGAGAACAGTAAGTTTTGTGTAGGCTGTAATTGGAGGGGGGGAAAATAAACTACATTGCTCCTACCAGAAAAAGCAAGTCATGTTTATTTCTGTCCCTTTTTTGAGTGTCTGTCTGGTGGGCCAGATAATGGAATCAACATGGCTCAAACTCACCCTTTTCTCATTTTAACTGTGCTCAGTTTCCTAATCTGGTTCAGCCATGCAGCTGCACAAACCCTTGTACAGCAATTTCAGACAGTTGGGCACCTGTGCCTCAGAAGGGAGGGGATTGCAGCCGTAGCTCCTATAGGTTTAGCTCAGCTTAGACTGCCATGGAACACCATCTAAGTTAGCAGAAAACTAACCTGACAGTGACGTGGCTTTCTGTTGGCTAAGAGGACTACACCAACTCAGTTGTGGGTCTGATGACCACTGAAGCAGATGAGAGCAAAATATTTTCAAATGTAAAGCAGAGAAGAGTGCAGGAGGGGACCTGAAGCAGCCTGCAACAAGGCTGGCTTAGGTTGATGAGGAATAGCAATTTCAGCAATTGTGGAATTATGCCTTTAGTAACCTTAGAGCCCAGATTAAATATCCTCCCTTCCTCTCTCAATCAGAAAATGAAAACTCATATGGTCTGAGAGGTAACCAACTTCTTGTTGGCTCTTCATGTAAATAGAAATTCATGCAATTTTAATTATCTTATGTTGTTGATTCTGCCACTATCAGTTAGAATAGTAGGTGGTGTAGAATGGAAATAAAGGCAATCTTTGGGCAGGTGAATTTGCTGTGTGTATTTTGGGGGGGTGAGAAGCAGGGTGAATGGTTGTTTTTTAAATCAACAACCTAAATGAAGTGTTTGTTTTTGCAAAAGTGGTACATAGCCTCCAAGTGCAAAGAGTATTCAGCTATAATGCTGGATCCTAACTAAATTAGCTTTAAGGTCCCTTCCAACCAAAACCATTCTATAATTCTAAAAAGTTACACAGTTATATCCTGAGAACTTTATCAGATTTTTCCTTCTTTTCCATCATTGGAAAGTTCAAAGTGATGAGCAGGGTTCAGAGGAAACCTGTAATAGCTACAGTTTCACTGTGTTGTCAATATGGGGTTTTTATTCATTTAATTCTAAAAATGGATAGCTGAAGTTAATACTGTTTTTCATTTTCTTGCAACAGAAATGTATTCATAAATTTGTTAAAGTAAGCTCTTCTTCCTCCCATTGATATTCATTAGCTCTGCTCCACTTGCACTAATATTCTTTCCCTTCCATTAGGAAGTCAATTCCTAACTCAATTTTCTTTGCAATTTTTTCCCAAATGAAGTTGCTAAAAATAATTCTACTTAAGTAAATATTTTCCTTTGGTGGCAAATCAAATATTTTAAGACTGAAACAAAGGGAGGGTATACAAACCTCATAAGCAAAATGTACTCTCAACCTGTACAATGGTGAGAAGACTGCAGACGTTGTTAACCAGCAAAAGGTCTTATGAAGACCAAAGTACTTCAGCTCCACTAGTGCCCTGTCAGAATTACACCAGAAATACACTGGTTTTTGGGTGTTTTAACCAGTTTCTCAGTGTTTTTTTTAAGTACTGGACTCAGACCTAACAGAGTCCAGCAGAAAAAAGAAGAAATGAGAACATTTCTGCAAGAGAAAAACTTACTGAATATGATGGTGTGTTCTACCAATAGGACTGCTAGCTCTGCGAATGTCACATTTACTCTCTCTAATGAAGAATTTTCTAGGGGCTTGGCTCTTAAACCATTACCTAAAATTTGCTAATGAACTTCCAACTGTGAAAGTCATGCTTATGCATAAATGAGGTAGTGGCACTGTAAGTAATGTTCCCTTCTTGCTCTGTTGTTAAATTGTGTCCATGACCACAGGGATAGCCTTCCTGGCCATTTAGTCTTTGCAAGGAGTTTCAGAGAGACAGAAGTAGCAGCTGACCATTAAAGCAAAGACCTGAGTAGACAGGAGTGATAGAGCAGCTGTTCCTAAATATATGGTTACCAGATAAACAGGAATTTTAAACCTAATTTTTGCTGCTTCATACTGTGGTTTATTACTATTAAATAATCTGATTCTGCCTTAAGATTGGGAAAAGAAACAGAATTTGCTACAAGATCCTGCACATGAAAATACTTTTAAAAATTGCCCAAGCTGTTTAGTTTTTTCCTTCAGCCATCAAAGTCTTGTAGAAAAAATTGTTAGAGGTCAGTCTTGGTTTTATTTTTCAATCTAGTTTTTTTAAAGGCATATCTCTATGGTAGCTTTTTGTTTTACAAGGCTAAAACTCATGTTGAACTTGGTGATTTTAAAGGTCTGCTCCAACCTTGATGATTCTTTGATTCTAAGATATACTTAAGGGATATATAGATAAAATCGTGAAGTTTTTGAGGATACACGTTCCCTGGTTTTGCCTACATTGTAAGGTCAAAGGACTTTGGATTTCTGTAGTCTTAGAGAAAATGTCTAAAAAGTTCATGTGGTTCGTTTTAATGTTGTCAAAAGCAGGATCAACTACATTTATATCACACATTATGTTTGGTCATTTTTTAAATTACTAGAAACTTTGCAGTCTTTTATTTCTTTTCAGTATGCTTATTGTGAGAGGATTTAATTTAATTTCTAACCTAATCTTCTTTGAGGTAGGATGCATTTACTGTTTGTAGTGAATGTAGAAAAATTAATTCCTTCCACCTCCATAATTACTCTTTAAAGTACTTGGATATTCTCAGTCAAGTCCCTTCTATTTAAAAACAAACAAACCAACAAACAAACAACCCACATACCACAAAAAACAGAAGAAACAGAGGGGCTTCTTTTTTTTTTTTTTTGTAAACTAAGTAATATTTTAAAGATTTGTTGTCTTTGGGCTTTCTCATCAGGTTTACAGCCACAATATACTACTTCAAATTGGGCCTTGTCCGCAATCAGTAAATCCAATTGATTTCTTTGTGTGTCTTATGGATGATATTCTTCTTTTTTACATCCCAGTTAGTCTTTTCCCTTCACCAATTGAGTAATATTCAGTACAGCTCTAACTCACTTTGACAGTGTATTATTGTAGTGTGATGTAATTTTTCTAACCAGGTACATATATGCCCTCTAATTTGTTTTTATTTTAAATTTTCATCAGCAAATTACCTAATGGAAAAGTGTCTTCTGATGTGCACCCTTTTGTTTTTTTTTCCTTTTTTGAGCAGATATAAATTAAGACAGTGTCATAGATTAAGTAATCTACATACTCACTTGCACTAGTATGTGATGTATAGTATTTGGGGAGAAGGACAGTTTTGGAGACAGCACAAGTAACAATGCCGGTTTCTCTGAACATCCCTCCCAGCAGACAAAATGGCCCTTCAAATAGCACTTTGTAAAAATAAATGTGCAAGTCTCATATGACAAAAAAAAAGGTTGCTCACAGTTTTGTTGTAAATACCTTAAATAATCGAATTAACAAGTTCAGAAATTGTTATGCTGTGCTTTTTTTTAATTGTACTTATGAGATTATGCAGCAAAACTGCTTCCATAGGCGTATATATTGCTTCTTAGCCCTTTTCTTTACTTTTCAGTAATAGTTTAAAAAGTTATTTATAATTACTGATCTTTTTAGAAAGGAAAACCAGTATTTTGCAATATCCAAATTCAGGAACATTAACGTAAACTGAAGGCAGAGCCATTTCTAGATTGATAAAGGTATCCAGGTCCATTTCTAGATTAGAAGAAATATTCAGCATGAAACACGAGGTTTTCATCTGCTGCTTGTCATGTATTTATGTATTTTTATTCGTAATGTACATACTAGTAACCAGTGGTGAAACAGTTCATAGAATGCTTATGAGGTTTTATATTTCTAAATCATCAATAATAATCCAATTTTACTGTGAACTAACTACCTTTTGTTGTAGCCCTTGAAAGCTAAAGTTGTAGATGTTGCCCTCAATGCTGTGTTTTTCCACGGTTAAACTGAACATTGGTTTACAATCCTGGGAAACCGTACTGAAGGAAAGGCTAGGGAAAGAGGAAAAATAAAACTGCATGCGCTCTTCCTAGCAGGTGCTACTGAATATTATCGAGGGGGCGGGGGTACAACAGCAGCAATGAGATCATCCTGGTAATAATAAAAAACCCAAACCCAGCGCAGCAGAGCCGTCATCTCCGCAGCCGCTCCGCCCCTGCCGCGGGCGGCGCGGGGCCGGGGCCGGGGACGGCGCGGGGGGAGCCCCGCACCGGCCGCGCTCATTCGCGGCCTCCTCGGTGTCATTTGAAGTTGCTGCCGTCGGCCAATGGGGCTCCTCCCGCCCGCTGACATCACTCCCCAGCCAGTTCCCTCCAGCTGCAGAGCGCTTCAGTTTCTGTCTTTTTTTTAACTAAAATGGAGGCTGGTTTCTTGCCTTAAGGAATACAGTGTCGTGCCTGCTGGAGCCTAGATGTTGACATGTAACAGAGCTGGCAGCAGGATGGTGGTTGACGCAGCCAATTCCAATGGGCCCTTCCAGCCCGTGGCCCTTTTGCATATTAGAGGTGAGTTATTGTGCGTGAGAGTGAATCGCGACCCTCTGACGAGCGAATAAATGGCTATTGTGGAGCTCGGAGAAGGGGAGCAGGAAGTCCTTTGTAGCTCAGTCCCTCTCGGTTTGTTACAGCCGCAGTAAAACCGGCGGAGAGCAAAACCCATTTTCTATTAAATGTGTTTGGGGAACATTTGAGAATTCGTGGAGGCATTGCATACATAGTTAAAAGCAGGTTTTACAGCTTTCTGCCGTAACTCTCCCATCCCCCTTCCAAGCTGTGCTGATGTCAAAGGATGTGAAGTCACTACCCCAGAAAGCTGCTGAGGGGGGGAGGGAAGAGCCAAGTTATCCCTATACCGTTTCTGAAGAATAAAGACAAACCTTTGGTGTGCTTCAAAGCCTTTATTTGTTTGAATTGTTCAGCTAGAGCTCCCTTAAAGTGCACTGCAGCTTTTAAAAGAATTGAAAGTGTCAGAAAGGGGGGGAGGGGGGAGAGATGTGACACTTACTATGAAAATATCCTTTATGTATTTAGAAGGCATTTCCTAGAAGAGATGCGGTTTGGCTTTAACAAGCAAGCTCTTATGTGCCTGCTGTGTTGTGCGCTTCTGAATGTTCCGTCCTTCACCAAATATGTTCTTTTGGGTTTATAGAATGAGTGCATTGCAAATTACATTTTATATAATTTGAAAATACATATTGGTGTGACACTACTGTACAATATTGAACGTGTATCTCTTGTTCTGTATTTTTTACTTAGTAAAATTTTGCATTGTGTTGGGGGCTTTTGGTGTATTTTTTTAACTGGCTCTTAAGCAGCCAGTGCTTTTTTTTTAATATCTGCCTTAGGGTGGTTCTGGTTTAGAACTTTCTATGAAGGCAGAACATGTATTAGCTAGGATGAGCACACCTTAAACAGTGGTATTTATATGCAAGAAACATAGCTGATACCGTTCTTAATTACCTTTGCTTCTCAGCTTTCAATGGCATAGGCTAGATGTTAGTACTGGAAAGAATTTTTTTTTTTCATTAATACTTCATACACTGAAAAAATTTTGCTTTTGAAGTTTATAAACCTCAACTGTTCAGAAGGCTGTTCTTTTAAGTAGGAGCATGAGTGTTCAGCTATTTAAAAATTATGATTTCTTTCTTCCTTTTAAAAGAGCCATAACCTTCTCTTTCTGAAGTGGCAATGGATGAATTCTAGAAAACTAATTTTGATCTTTGGCTGGGGAGAAAATGCAGTAAAATTCCCTTGATTTCAAATAGGGAATATGCTTGTTGTCAAAGGATTATAAATGGAACTGCCTGACCTGGGGACAAGCCTTTGCTTTTCACTCTGTACGAATCATCTTAATTTTCAGTTAGATGCTGCCCTTTGGAAGGGGAAAAGCGCCATCTTTTAAAGGTGCAAGTTAGGAAAACAAACCAAGGTTGGAATCAGAATGATTGTCCTTAATCCTTTGTCCCAATATGATAACAAGGTTCTTGTCGTTGAACTTCTTATCCTGCCTTTGCTCCAATGTAATGTATAATTGTGGAAACCATGGATTTTGAGAAACTGTTCTGAAATTTATTTTCCCAAGACCTACATTTTTGGTGCACTGAGTAATACAGTAGTAAAGAAGAGATAAAAGGGTTTTGTGCTTTAGGTCTTTTTTGGGTGGTATGGTTTTTTCCTGTTTGGTTGCAGTTTTTTAGTGGATTATGAGAGTAGACTTTCTTGTAAGCAATTAAAGAATAAATGGGAGATTGTTTTTCATTTTTCAGGTGGCAGGAAATAAAATGGGTCTCTGGTATTAGCCCAGAGGAGTTTCTTGACACTGGGAGAGCAAAGCATCTCTTCCATGTATCCATGTGTGCAGAAGTTCTTTGGGTTTTTTATATGTACGTGCCATCAGCTGCGCTGATGCTACCAGTACTAATGCTTCCAAAATGAAGACTGTCAGAGCAATATATGCAAAATTAGTGGCAATAAAAATTAGCTGGTAATTCAGAAGGCTAATGACATGTTATTACTTTTTGTCCCAATGCGTGCTGCTTTCACAGTTTTCCATTTGCATCATCTGTTGTATTATAGGATAAAAGTTCTAGTAGAAGTGTTCCTCTTGGCAATTGTAAGAGCTAAAACTTCAAGACCAAGGACAGGGGTAGGGACATAAGCCCCTTGGGAATTTCTCATATATATATATAGTTTGTTGAAATAGAAAAAATATTTCTTAAGCACCAGTTCCATAAAATTTTTAAAATTTTGAAATGGTGTAACTACCATATTTGAACTCAATCTTACTTCTAAAAAATATGTGAAGCCTTGTGGACTGTTAGTACTTCTTTGAAAATAAAAATTGCAGTCTTACTTTTAAAGTTAATTCCAAAGCACTTTCTGTACCTGGATCATATGAAATATGTAATGTTTGCAGAATAAAAGGGAAATTTTTAGCAAACGATGATGTCCTGCCAGATCAGAACCCTTCTCCTGTGCATCCTGAACCTCGTTGTCTGGGTTGTAGGGAGCCTCGTTGTCTAGGTTGCTTACAGCTTTACCTAAACAACACAGTTGGAAAAACACATGCAAGTGGTTTTTAAAAGTTATGTTAAAGTCTTGTGAATAGGAAATAAGAATGTCAGAATTTTATTGGCTACCATTGCTGACACCGGTATCTCCAACATCACCAAAAGAAGGAGCAGTAGGTACTTGTAGGATAGGAGGTGTCATGGCCACAAATACCCCGTCCTCCAGCAGTTCATTTCAGTGCTGGTACTCAAATTCATTTTGAGTATGGTGCAGCCATGTAATCGTGAGTCAGACTGCTGTGGAAAGAGCTGTGAGTCTTGTTGGGGTTCCCCTTTGATTCAGGAGCTGTCTTCAGGCTCAGGCCTGTGGCCCTGGTTGTTGCCTCAGCTGGGTTGCAGCTATGTGGCTGTCCTGTCATGTGCCTCGCTGATCTGGATCCCGGGGTGTTGTCTACTCAGCTTGGTGTCCCTCTCCACTGAGCACTTGTTCAGCAACCACGGGACTGTCTGCTGACCATGCTCAGTGTCAGTATAGCTGCTCTCCTTTCTTCATTCAGGTACTGTGAGACTGTGCCCTTTGTCACAACCGTAGAGTGTTGGCAGTTGTTCAAGAGCAGTGTGTAGAAATCAGAAATGCAGGTGACTTTTGACCCATTGCTGGAAAATAACAAGCACCAAAAGAGCTTAATCCACGCTAAATGCAAGTGGTATGGCACCATTGCTGTACATTATCTGCTTGTGCTGAAAACATTGGCTCAGTGAGAGTGATTGGCCTGATGGGGGAGTGAGTCTGGTCAGCAGCAGGCTCTCCTGGGGATCTGAGTTATGTTACTGCTGTGTTGGTCTTTCTAGAGTACAAAGGTAGCTGAACGTTATCCCTTGAGTTGTCACTGATTATCATCATGTACTGAAAACTTAGTTGTATTGGAATGATATAAAGCTCCCAGGAGAATTACAATTTCAGTTACAGCCTTAGAATAATTTCTGTGTTTTGTGATCTTGGATAGAGACTTGACCTTGTGAAACAAATGTAGCTAAAGGAAGTCATTGTGAGATATCTGCATGGAGAGCTCCTTTAGGATCCTTGTGCATTGACAGGCCATTTGCAATCAAGATGATACTAAGACAGCACAGAGGATTATTAGGCATTATGAATTTAGCATTTTTACAGTAAGGAGGGAAGCAGATCTGGATGGTGTTTTCAGGATGCATCCCTCCTTATGGAGCCTTCTGGCACCTAAACGCCCAGAGTGATGGAAGTGCATTCGAGGCTCTGACAGGATGAGCCACTTATACAAGGTGAGGCCTGGGGAAAGGAAACATTTTGATTTCCATCTCAGCACTTCAAGCAGAGAAAGTAGCTGTAAAAGCTGCATGGATTAGACAAACAGTAAATGTTTATCACTAGACTTCAGAGTTACCAGTTCCTATTTACTGTTGAGTGTTCAAAACCTTAACTGTTGCAAAGAGTGTAGTAACAGGTAGAAAATAATAGTAATTCGTTCTGTAGGCAGAATATGAATACTCAGAGGGGAGCAGGTGTTTTTCATTAGGAATACAGTTCAGTGTTGATAAGAAAAATCCCTTAATATTGTTTTGTCAGAGCGTAGAAGTAGCCTAGATGCCAATGTTTTCATGAACTCAAGACACCTGTTTTGAACAAAATGCATATAAAACTCTGATTTACAAGGGCAGAATTAGAATGTAAAGGTTACTTTAATGGCTTAGTTGCTGACTGGCTGGAACTGGTAATGTCTGTTCATGCTTTTCAAAAATTATTTTCAAGATGTTTTGCAACACATACTGAAAGTTGTGTGGGAAGAAGGGTGAGGACACCCTGATACTGTGTTAACTCAAACTGATACTTCCTGTAGGCCTAAACATGTTTCAAATATCTCATTGTCCATCCTTCTCCTTTGCCTTCCAGGGCAGCAAATGTTTTTTGACAGATGTGACTTGTCATTATTTAAGTTACCTTAGGTTTTGTGGAAGATGCTTTGACTTTTTTTCAAAGATGATGTGCTGTTAACTTCGTTTTTTTTTTCTATGTGTTGCTTGTTCATCTTGAGTGAGGGATCATGGAAGGTAGTTCAGATTCCACCTTTACATAGTGTTCTTCAGGACAAAAAAATGTCAGTGGTAGTGTTACTGTGATGCAAATATCTGAGTATTTAGATAGAAACTTGTGTGTTCCTAAAAGGTGGTGAAAGATCATTGTTTATTCGGCAATTTATATCTTAAAGGAGAAAAGCTTGGCACTTTCATTTTAGAAATAATCCATCGTGTGTTTGTCTTGAAAAATAATTGACCTGAAAATACTTCTCTCTAACCACAGTTGCTAAAAACTGTTGTTAGACTGTTGCTTTGCAGGAATCGTGTCTGAGCTAAAAGAAGAGTAAAGAATTATCCATTTTGTAATTAAATGGGAAGCAGAGCCCAAAGCTCTCATTTCAGAAGTAGTACAGACCAAACTCAGCACGCAGAACAGCAACCATTCACCTCATGATGTACAAAGGAGGTTGAAAGAGCTGGATTTGTTTGGCCTAAAGGAAGGAAGGAAGGTTAAGGGGAGATTTGATCCTTGACTAACTGATGGGAGGGTGTAGAGCACAAAGCCATGCTCTTCTCAGAGATCCACAGTGAGTGAATGAGAAGTAACCAATATGCCTTGGCAAACACTGGAGATTGCAATTGTACACAAGGTGAAAATATTTTCACCATAAAAGTGGTTAAAAGCTGGAACAAAATTCCAAAAGGGCTGTGAAATCTCTGTAATTGGAGATACTTTGACTGGAGAGCAGCTGGGATTATATAGTGGGGGATTAGACTAGCAGAAATGAGCTGTCCCTTCTGGTAAAAATTATTCTCTGATTCTGTCATTCTTTGGTGCTTGTGGGACCAAAAAATGACTGATCTTGCTGTAATGTATAAATACTACAATATGAATTTAAACGTAGTTAGGTTTTTTTTCAAGTTTGAAGAGCAATATTCTTACTGTAAAATCTATTTATGCCCCTTCTTTTCTTTTTAGTTACTAAGGCAGACTTTTTAATACTTGGTGCTAGCATGCCTTTTAGTAGTACTTTTGCTTCTGTTAAGTCGCCATTTTTGGTGTTAATGGTTGTTTAAATTATTCTTACCATGTTTTAGCAAACTGTTAAAGATGGGTAACTGGAACTGCATGCAGTATTAAAAACATTGGCATGCTAAAAGGATGTTTTATTCATTTCAAAATCTTCAGTTAGGAGCTCAGCAGCAGTCCATACCTTCTGAATAAGATAGAATTAATAAATGTACACAGGCAGCTATTTCACCCACATTTCTTAACATCTATCAGCTTTTGGAAGATCTAATGGATTGAATTAATTTGCTCAGTACTGTGAGATTTTTCTCTAGCCTTTTTTGACAAGATTGAATTAACAATGAGTACAGCTTTTAACAAACTGTGTGACCTTGCTATTCATTTTGTGTGGTGTTTATGAAAATGTTGAACAGTGTCATTTCTAACACATCCTTACAACATGTTTGTAGTAATCTTCCTGCATTATAACAACATTATGTTAAAAATATAAAAATCCCAGGATAATTGTCACTTACCAACTTTCTAATACTTTCCAAGAACTTGATACATTTCAAGCATAATTTCCTTTACATGTGCTGAGTTTGCCTTTTTGGGGGTATTAATATTTTATTATACTCTGAAACTAGCCTATTCTGATTATAAAAGCATACCTAAAAATCTCAAAGTCACCTTTCATGATACTGTTTTTTTCCTCTTAGTATATTCTGCAGCAGAAAATGAATCTGGTTTATTTCTTCTCTATTTCTGTATAACTATAATCTTCACTTTCACATGCATCTTGCACCTTCCACATAAGTAGGTATTTTAAGAATGGTGAATTTCATCAGTCTGAGCATTTATGTTTATTTAAATCTTAATTTTCTTCAATTCTTCAGCACATTTAAATTCAGTAAACATTTAGGGTACAGTTGCTTCTTGTTACGAGAAGTGAGCAAAGTCTTCCTGTGAAGGAAGGTACATAGAGGAGACATCTTAAATTTCTTCTGAGATGCTTCCATAATAGTGATGAACTGTGTTCATTCTCTGAGTGAATTTAAGTTTTAAAATGGAAGACTAGTTTGTACCTTTGTGGACATACTTCCATGCAAAAGACCTTCAAAACTTTTTTTAGCCCTGCCAATTCAATAAATGGGATTTTCCTTGGTCAGCACATACCTTCTATCCTGCTTGTGGGCCATAGTTGTTACTGGGTTTTGATCTAATGGATAAACCTCACTTGAGATTTAAAGGAGATGAAAATGCTTGTTCTTCCCTTTTCTCCCCCATTAGCCAATTATAATTTGGTAACCTGAAAGGATGAGAACAGGTATTAACCTTGTGTTTGGGCTGCTGTGTTTCTACCAAGCTACCTGGACTCCATTAGTACATGGCCTGACTCCTGGAGCCCATAGTCATCCATCTTGCCAAAAGTTTCCAATTTCTCCTAGAAAATTCTGAGCCACTGCTGCTGTTTAACATTGCTTAATGACTTGTTCACTTAACTGTTAGCTTTGAAAGTCATCCACTGTTCCTTTCTAAAAGTGTTGCCTCAAAAAGTAGAAGCAAGGCTGTTTTCCTCAAGGACAAACAGCAGTTCTATTCTTAATGAACCTAGGCCTCTTGTATATATCAAATTATGAAAATTTTCATCTGTTAGTATTAGATAATCACCTGAATTATCAAAGGACTGATATTGGTACAAATGGCTCTGTTGTTGTATTACTTCTTATACTGTTTTGCTAGATCTTTTGGAAGGACATCCAGATATTGCCAGATATAGGCTGATGGTTTTTTAATGTATCTACCAAAGAAAATAATGGGGAGTGTGTTCAGTATTTGACCAAAAGCAGATGTAAAGGAGGTTGCTTAGTTATTATTCCTGCTGCCTTTAACATGGTACTTTCTATCAGAGAGTGTATTTTACCTTGCTACTGCTTCTACTCTTTGTTCTCTGTCACTCCCCCTTTCTTGACTTTGTTGGGTCGTTTTTGCCTTCGTATAGACCCCTTGCCAACATGCAGAGTGTATGTATGGGTTCTTCTGGAAACAGTGAGGATGTAAGTGTTCATAGTGCATGTAAAATATCTGAGGGCATCACTGTAAGATGTCTCTAGAGGGGACTTTTTGTTGAACTAAAAATACCATGAAATTACAGGAAGGTAGTCAGCTGGAATTTTTACATTACTTTTACTGACTCATGGAGTAACATGTATGCCCTTTCAAGGAAGCAAAAAATGGATGCCCTCAGATTTTTATTCATACTGTTTTGTGATGGTTGCTGTAAAATACATTTTAAGGTAAAAATTAAGTATCTGTTTCTGTGGAAAATTTTTATTTCCATTTCTGTTTGAAGCTTCTAACAATTAATTAAGACTTCTCTAAAATCAGCTAATTAATTCCATGTGCTATCAAGTAGTTAGCTACTGAAACTGCACTGTAAACTACACAGATTACTTAATCTAAGATACAGGGTTATTTCCATCATATGCAGACAAGATGTTAATCTGAGGGAGATGGCTTTTATGCTCTGACACCTCTGCTGGAGGTGGACACCTCATAAAGGTGAAAGCAGAGTCTCAGCAGCTTTATGGAGCCGGTGCCTGCCCTCTGTGTGCACCATCCTGTCTCGAGTGATAGAACTGAGATAAATGATGTTTTAAAGCCACATCCGCACATCCTGGAATCAATTCCACTTAATGCACATACAAATCGTGTGGTACCATTTCTGCTGTAACTTACCAATTAAGTTTTCTTTTGTAAAAAGTACAGTTAAACTTAGAGGTGGGATCTGACTCTGCATTGTTGTCAGTAGTGGAAGTGACAGTTTTGTGTCAATTTTCATAACTGCTCTTGTTACTGATAGCGATCTGAATTTTATGAAGTAAATATTTTCTTTGTAAGTCGCACAAAGAAAAAATTATACATTCAATGTAAAATTTAAAAACTAATTCAAAAATTGTTCATTTGGGAACTTTCTAATTTGTAGAAGCCTACCAATTTGAAGCACTTTTTCATTTTAAAGACTTTTATGGAAGCTTTTAAATTTGCATTTTGGATTAAATCTACCAGCTGTGTGGCTTCACACAGCCTCTAGAACTAAATTCTGTTATTACTTTTGTATTTGAAGTGAATGTATAACAATGTGAGTGATGTTTCAAATGTGTCCTGTATTCATTCAAGTCATGTTGGAAGGAAAACATGAACGAAATTATCAAAGTCTACAAAAAACAAATGTGATGTCTGTTCTTTGGGTGTAATAAGTTTTTCTTCAAAAAAATTTTCCAAACAAACTAGTCGTAACACGAGAATCTTTCTTCTAATCTATTCCCAGAATATTTTTATACTTTTTGCTCCTGTTACATCTTATCTTCCATATAAAGTGTCTTAAAATCCAAAAAGTGATGCACAGGGTTTTTTTGAGAACTGTCTTAAAGTTGTTTGCCTGCTATAAAAATGGAGTTGTTCTTGTCCCAGTACAAAATTAAGATTTTTATGGCTTTTTAATCAGTATATTACACATCCTCTCAAAATTTTGAGTGTATACTTCACTGCATAACTTTTCTCACTTCATATTGTTGGAAGTCAGTAATCATTAATGTATCTTAAGGAATAAAGCATTCCAAAGCTTGTAGTTAGATGGAAGAAATTAGAACAAGTTGCTTTCTTTGCACATTAAATCTTCTGTTAAAAAGGGAAAATGTAAATAGAATAATGAATATTTTGGAAAATGTGCATTTGGAAAATGAGATGCCATAACATGTCCAGGACTTCTGGACACGTAGTAGGGAGTCAGTTTTGAATTCATGGCTAATACAGCCAATCAACTTGTTTGTGCCCTGTAAATTTACAGATTCTTGGAGGCTCCAATTTAAATGTATTCCATACTGCAGTTCAGTCTTTCTCCTGTGTGAGAGGGGTGGAAATTTGGTGGAAATTATCAGCAGAATGTCAGCTTTTCTGGCAGCTAAGCAATAGGGACACTATTGCTAATAGGTACATTTTCAGTTCTTACTAGAATTCCTTTGGGAGACTGGAGATTAGTTTGAGTGGAGACTGAAGACATCTGTTGAAGCAAATGTGTATGTTTTCAGACAAATGTGATGTGAGGAAAATAATGTTGGATTGTGCAGGAATAATTTTTGGGTTAAATGGGAAATCATTATTCACTTTATTCTTGACAAACGTGCAGGTATATTGTATCTTTAATCTTTTTAGATGTTGAAAGTATGCATTTTTAAGTGGACGTAGTTGGCTTTCTACTTTATTTGAATCAAAATTTTCATCACTGGAAAGTAATTTTTATTTCCTAACAGAGAACTGCTCATAATTGCTCTTTGCATTTGAACATGACCAGTGTTGACTGCCAAGCAATTTACTGACGTAGTTCTAAATATATTTCTTTATTTTCTTACCAAATCATTGTTTCTGTGCCGCTTGATCATTTCTTTTACCTGTATCCCCCTCATACAAGGCAGCTAAGTTTCACAGGATGTGGAACTAAGAAAGGGTTGTTCAGAACTATGCACTGAATTGGAGTTTTTTCTCAGGGGATACAAAAAACCAAACCCAAACAAAAAAAACCCCAAGCAATCAAACAAGAAAAAACCCAAACCAAACAAACAAAAACCCTTCCACACACCCCTCCCCCCGAAAAAACCCCAAATACATACCAAAAAACCTTC